>OZJO01016743.1:0-19927 GCA_900406225.1 Acrobeloides nanus | reverse complement strand
GGGGGGGGGTTGAGAAAATATCACCAAAAGTCACGGGGGGGGGAGGAGGGGTTAAAGAACCAGTCCGATCGGAAAAAAGTTGCCGGAAAAGGTTATTCTGACATTACTTCGATTACATTTCAGGGGACTGCGGGAAATGTAATCGAAGTCACTAAATCAAATCGGAAGGAGGGTGTCACTAAATCGAGTTTGACTGTATTTATACTTTTGCAATGCATCCCTGCGTGATCGTGTTGGCGAAAAAATCAAGATTAGTACTAACTTGGTTTGGGCTTAGGCTTTTTTAGTCCCTTTTTTAGGAAGTACTAACTAATCCTGATTTTCCCGCCATACGACCACGCAGGGATGCATAAAAAAGTTATATAAGGATCCACGCTTCTTTTCGTTTCAATGTACACGTTGCCTGATTCAATAAAAAGTTCCGTGCTAGCCCAAAAATTTTTTGACTATATAACAGAATTTCATGTGTCCACATTTTTGTCCGCCGTGCCCCCCCCCTCCTATCTTGTGCATGTATTAGCATAATCTACTTGATCAACACTTGTGCTAAGCCGAAACTACCTTGGGAGATCTCCGTCTTGTTTGGGTTAAAAAAGCTTTGTGACACCTAAAGGAAGATTTTCTAAATTATGTTATGTTTTTTGACATAGTTATTTACACTTTCTCAATTCAACCGTGAATGATTGAGATGTTTCGTGATTTTTTCTTTTTTCAATATTCAAGCTTAAACTCTAGTAATTTGAGCCATTTCACAGCCATTAATGTAGCAATTTTTATGCGCCCATTGGGGATTTGATGACCGGAAGGAAAGTGCGAGGGCCAATCTGGCGGGCATTTTACTCACAAGAAATTCTTTCGTCTTCATCTTTGCTTTTGACGAAGGCATCATTGAATCGTCATGTTCGGCGCGCTCTATTAGGACAATCGCTTGACAAGAAGTCGGCACCGACTTTCAACGAGAAGATATTTTTGCGAAACACGACTAAGCAGCACGCAATCCCTATTTTGGAGAAGAAGAAAGGGTATTGAACGTTTCGGATTGAAGAAAAGGGTAATTTCAATAATTGAGAAGCTTTAGACGAACACATGGGTAATACGTGACCAATCAATTTTTTTGTTCCTTATAATCAATCTCATAGTTAATTAAGGGTGCTTGAAAAAAAGAATGATGTTCTAAAAAATGTCATGCGTTGAAAATTTTCCTGTTCAATCTCCTAAAAATTGCAGGGTGGCCCATAAAAAAGGGAATATATTTATTGTTTCACTGAAACTATTTATTTTTGCATTGAAACTGCCTAGATTTCTTAGTCTTAAGATTCCTAGACATATACTTCTTAGGCTTACAAGGGACATGCATAAGTGACACATGAATTTTTCAACAAGTTATATATATTCTGAAAGAGCATACTTGATAACCCTTTAGAAAAACAAAATTAGCTGCTATAACTCTAATCCTGAAGAGATGAACAATTTTTAAGAAATGGCAAAAACTTTGGGACGGTAAAGGGAGTCGAACCCTGGATCGTCCAGTCATTGCCTACAACCAATTCACGGAGCCATCCTGCTTTTTGATTGAAGGATCATTTTTTATTTATATAGTAGTGTATATTTTTTATCTCCTCAGGATTTAACAGCTAATTTTGTCATTTCTAAAGGGTTATCAGGTATGCTCTTTCAGAATATATAGGACTTTTTGAAAAATTTAAGCGTCATTTCGTACATGTCCCTTGTAAGTCAATACATGATTCAAGAATAGTTGTATTATTACAGCGAAAATCAAGAAGATAATTAAAAGTACAATGCTAAAATGATTGATACGACATTGCAGAGACATAAAATCTCAACAAATCCACTTCTTTTTTGGGCCACCCTGTACTTGCTAATGAGCTATGCCCGCTATAAATTTATTATGACTCATATGACAATCTTGAAAACAGCTCATTTCAATTCATACGTAATTTTTTTCTGAGGAGTACTTTATCACGCAATGAAGATTCATTTCGCTGCGAGATTCTCGCATTCATACGAAACGAAGAGAACATCCCTCAGCATTAACACCCTATGACCACTATGAATAATTGATCTTTGTCCACAAGTTTTTGAAACTTGAAACAAAAGCCTGAAGATGGGGAACCGTTGTTTCGCGTGTCAGTTTCGGAAATTCGAGGTCTCATTTTCAGTGACATAGATAGATTTCTCATCCTCCAATGTTTACATAAGATTTTTCAAGAAATCCAATAATGTGCCAAAAAAATCCAACCACCAACAAGGATAAAATTGAAGGAAGGATAAGATTTGAAGGTCGATTAAATTTCCATTTAATGAAATTGTAAAAATCTAAACCATTATAAAAAATTTGAATTTTTTTGAAATTTCACACGTCTCTTTAAAGAGGGAGGGCGGATTGAGGCGAGTTATCGCAAAAAATTTTGTTTCAAAATTTTTCGACAAACGTAAAAAATGTTCGAAATGATGAAAAAATATTGTTTTAGAGGAAAAATCGAAAAAAATTTTTGGGTGTTTTTTGGCTTTTTTACATAAAAAAGCTGTCGATTTTTGAGCTCAAAATTTAACAGAAAGTGTAAATTTGAGCACAAATAATTTGTAAAAATGGGCAAAAACGTGTGAAAAAAGTCGAAAAAACACAAAAAATCAATTATTTTTATATTTTCAGAGTTTTCGTGTCAATATACAGATCAATTCAAACAAAGTCGAAATCCAACTTTTTGCAAACGTAATTTAAGGACAGCCCCTAAGGGCTTATAATTTTTTATCAAAAAAGTCCAAAAATTTCCATTTTTTAAATTCAAAAATCGTGATTTTCTGAGCATTTTCAACAAAAAACAGCCATTTTCAAAAAAATTTCGCGCCTGCAGCGCTGTTTTTTGGCTAAAACTTCAAGAATTCAACAAAAAAATTTTCGAAAAACCAAGGCGATTTTTTCGATTTTTGAGAGAAAATTTGTAAAAAAATCATAAGGGAAGAAAATCAATTGCGGCATTTTCCCATTTTTTTGCAAGTTTGTCACGCTTTGAATCATAAATATTTAGAAAATTTCTCCTCTCAACTTTGTATCTCAGAGACGTAGTCACGGAAATTAAATATTTATCGGTACAAGTTTCCTTTCTCGGATTGAAATTGAATGTTGCGTGAGGAGACCGATACGGGTAATTTGTTGACGGCGCATGTTTATGTCCGAGATTTGCGACTAATAATAGCGTTTAAAGTTTGAATAAACGAGGCTTCGTATAAACTTAGCCACATGAAAAAAAGGGAGAGGGCCGATTGTGGCGCAAAAAAATTTTTTCAACGTAAAAAATGTTCGAAAGGATGAAAAAAATACTGTTTTCGAGGAAAAATCGAAAAAATTTTTTTGGCCATTCTTAGGTGTTTGTTTGGCCTTTTTTACAGCAAATTTCAATCAATAGAAATTTAAAAATGGCTAAAAAACACCCAAAAATTTTTTTTCGATTTTTCCTCGAAAACAGTATTTTTTCATCGTTTCGAACATTTTTTAAGTTTGTCGAAAAAACTTTGAAAAAAATTTTTTGGGTGTTTTTTGGCCTTGTTTACAGCAATTATTGATTGGTGTAAAAATGGTCAAAAAACACCCAGAAAATTTTTTTCGATTTTTCCTCGAAAACAATTTTTTTTTTATCGTTTCGAACATTTTTATGTTTTTTTTGCGATAACTCGCCTCAATCGGCTCTCCTTCCCCTTTGGGACTAATTTTTTTCAAAAAATGGAATCAGAACTTTTTGAGCAAATTCCCCTGGTTGCCGCCACTTAACGTTGACTAAACTTGACAAAAAATTTTTTATTTTCTTCCGGAAATTACCCATTTAGGGATAATTTATGCAGGAAATAGATTGCGCGCACTCCCCGTACCCAGAAAACCGCAAAATGGTGAAAATTCGATTTTCTCGAGAAATGAACAAATATCCCCCATGCATCCCTGCGTGGTCGTTTTTTGGCGGGAAAATGAACAGGATTTTCTCGGTAAAATACGACCACGCAGGGATGCCTGTGAAAAACTATATAAAATCGTGCTTTCATGCAACTTCACCGATCATTGTTCAAAAATGTGACTTTTTGAAAGAATTTTTTCGCATAAATTTACCCCTAAATGGATAATTTGCGGAAGAAAATAAAATTTTTTTGTCGAGTTTAGCCAACATTAAGTAGCAGCAATCAGGAACTTGCTCCAAGCTTTTAAATTGTAATTTTTTGAAAGAATTTTTTCACTCCAACAAAATGAATAATCAGAGAATTTTATGCAACACAAAAAATTTATACTCAATTTGCTTTGAATTATAAATCATTCAAAATTTTTGATGTCCTTCCGCTCACAGGAAAAAAGTCAAATTGCCAGCCAACGACGGGCACCAAAAAGGACAAAAAGTCAAATATTCTGAGAAGCGACTTAGAGGATTAAATTTGCCCATGATTTAAAATGGTAATAAATTTGAGGATTACCTCAATTTGAAACAATTTTATGAAGAATTTGTAAAGATTTTATCGAACAACTTTTAAAAATTTCCATTTTTTTCACTATACCCTCAATTTTTCTAGGCAATTTCACTATGCACTATATTTTGAAGGCGCCACCCACATGAAAAAATTTTCAAAATTTTTCCTGGAAATGACCTCTCTAGGGGTAAAAACATGCGGGGAACCCGAATTTGACATTTTCAAAGCGAAAAAACGCTTCCCTGATCCAAGGAAGGCTTATGTATTGAAGCGAAAAGTCGCATTTTTGCAATTTACACAGGCATTCCCTGGATCAGGGAAGCGTTTTTTCGCTTTGAAAATGACAAGGGTGGCTCCTATTGTGTAGCTCTTAAAACTGCCTTCAAAATATATATCATAGTGAAATTGCCTAGAAAAATTGAGGGTATAGTGAAAAAACTACGATCAAAAACAACTTTGTTCAAAAATCAGTTTTCCTGCTCAAAAATAAATACTATCTTTACCTGGGCGAACAACTAAACAATTTAGCCCGTATGTCTGGGCAGTGAATAAAGAAATTAACAAAAAAGCTACTACCACTTTTCCACCAGTTGGTGCCATTATACTAAAATAAATGTATACGATAAAATTATTTTTATCTTATGAATTATCAAAAACTTTTTTCTCATAATTAAAGTAAAAAGAGCGAATCATTTCTAAGTAAAATTTCAAATTTATTCAAAAAATTTTTTCTATTATCAGCGAATTCTGCAATTAAAAAAATTTAAAACACTAGAATGTTAGAAATCTAATGTGAATAAGAATGATCCTTGCTGACTCGTTCTTTACATCAAAGCATGCCATATTTTCTTGATGACCATGAAGATGTTTTAGCTTTGCTTATGGGCGGTGCTTAAAACGACCAGTTAAAGAATATTGATGTCCACATGAAGTTCTCGAAATTCCGAATTAAAAAAGAATAATTCACAGATTGGAAATTTTTTAGAGAGCATCTCTGCAAAGCTTCAAGTCGTGGTAACAGGGTAATACGGAGTGGGGAGGGGTTGTAAATATAAATGGACACCCACCACATTTTTTCGAAGTTGCCCCTGTATGCCCTAAGCATTTTTGGCCTGGAGACCTTTTTTGTCGTTAAAAATTTTGGGACGCCCCCCTCAAATTTTGCCCCTATATCCCCGCAAATTATTCGAAAAAATGGATCCTCTACCCATGTATGAGGAATTTATAACCTGTAATTACCATTACGGTTACGAATAGTATTTACGGGCCTTGGCACCCTACTTGTACGAATTATTCAAAAAAATTTATAGCTTATTCAGAATTAAATAATTTTGTTTCGATATTTATTTATTTAAAAACAACAACAATAACACGATAATAACAATATTGTTTATAGGACTTATCTGAGCTTAGCTATTACCAAGTTCCACCAACGGGAACTGCTCCAGGTCCAGCTTCTGTCACTTTATCTGCATCTGCGCCACGATAACTTCCACGATCGACTTCAGACCTTCCAAATCCTAAAAAAATCAATATAGTCAAGTTATTAGTCAATAAAATTCGTTTGAATTTGATTTTATATAGCATACATGTATATAACCAATACACCAAAAAAGATCAGCGACGATGGAGCATGAGCAGGCAATGATGTAACAAGAAATTTCGTAAGGGGGCACATTACCTTGGTCCTCCAAAGTGATTTTTTCGCAATTTTTCCAAAATTTTCAAAAAATCACCTCGGTCCCCTATTATGTTTTCACGCCGACAGGCACAAAAATTTTTTAAAACGAAAATACTAAATTTTAAGTTGACAATGCTACAAAATTTTCAATTGTTGACGAAAATTTTATTCGAAATCCTCAAGTTTAAACAAAAATCATCGCCGCAGGCAAAATTTTTGTGTGTAAAATGCTTGTTTATAAACTGAAAATGTTCACAAAATTAAGAAGTTTTGGTTAAAGAATGTAAAAATTAAGACTTTGTTTTGTTGAAAAATGGAAATTTTTATAAAATCCTTGAGTCAAAACAAAAAAAATGCGCCAAAAAATTGTTTGAGAAATGTTTGTTTTTAAACTGAAAAATGCCCAGAAAATTTTTCGTGAAAAAATAGCAGAATTTAGGGACATTTTTATTGAAAAAATGGGGCAATTTTGATCAATTTTTGTGTGAAAAATGGAAGGCAAAATTTTTCATGCAATTTTAAAGGAAGGGTTGTTTTGATAGCTTTTACCAACTTGTTAAAATAAATTTCGACATTCAAGGGTTAAACCCTTTAAAGATGAATTTTGCGCTACTTGAACATACGTGCTTCGGCGCTAAATTTTTTATCTTACAAGGAACATTCTCGCAACTTGATACACTCCGATTTTGACAAAACCGGGTTCAAACTGATACTCAATTTGATTGTAAAATTTTTTGGAATTATCGACCCATACGGCTTCCCAGAGGATATAGAGCCCTCAGGACACCGAAAAATAGCGTTTTTTAGCGTTCCTGAAGAAAATAAGAGAGTCAAAAACAACTTTATCGGGATTGTTTTTTCGCAAAAACTTCATATTTCACCGCTTTTGACTATGCTCAACAATTTCCAATCATTTTTGGAATAACTTGAAAAAATTTCAAAAAATCGACTTTTTAAGTTGCCATCATGCCTACAAATCGACTTTTTTGACAGGGTTAAAAAAAGTCGATTTTTAAAATCATTCCAAAAACGATTGGAAATTGTTGGGCATAGTCAAAAGAGGTGAAATGAAGTTTTTGTGAAAAAACAAGTCCGATAAAGGTGTTTTTCGACCCTCTCATTTCCTTCAGAAACGCTATTTTTCGATGTTCTGAGGGCTCTATATCCTCGGGAAAGCCGTATAATAGGATAATTCCAAAAAATTTTATAATCAAATTGGGTATGAGGAACAGTTTGAGATGGTTTCGGCAAAACCGGTGTGTATCAAGTTGTGAGTGTTCATTGTTAGCAAAAACAGCCTAAAAAAGAACTACTACCAAGATATTAGCGCATGTATAGCAACTTAAAAATTATAAGATGAAAAAACTACCGCGATTTTGCTTCTCGATGAAACCTTTTGCTCGCATGTCAGACTTTTGTGGCTTATGTGTTCCAGGAACGACTTCTTCAGCGAGACCAAGAAATTCACGCAAGTAGACGATTCCGGTGTCCGTTAAACTAAAGTAATAATGGCGCCAAATGAACTGCTCCGAGACGTGTCCACGACTAGCCAGGCTCTAAAAAATGTTATAAAAGCGCTCATAAGTAAAGTTGTTAACTAAAAATTCAGTTAAGAAAGAAAATATTCAGAAATATTCTTCATGACATTTAATTTTGTAAAAAATTTTTTCAAAAATATCATTTTTTTAATAAAATCTACCTATTTTTTAACGTTTTTTTTAATCAATTTCTCCTTAAAAAATTCGATTTATCCCTTAAAAAAACCATTTTTGGGAAAGTGTCCCACAGAGAGAAAATAGCAACAAAAAAATCGCCTTGGGGGGGGGGAGATCGAGGGGATTTTGGAACTTATGCACTTTGACCCCGAACTGCACAGATCAGTGCAGTTCGAGCCCCCCTCAAAATTCGCATTTTGGGGGCGAACTGTATCGATCGATGCATTTCGCCCCCCCCCCCAAATTTTTGGGGACCGAAGTGCATAAGTTACGGGATTTTCGCCCCTCTGAAATTGAAGCATGGATAAGCAACTGGGTGGCAGATGCGTTAGTCTTGATTTATGAAAACAATTAAAGACTAACCTTACCAAGTCAGAAGAATAAATACCCTTTATAGTTCGTTTTAAAGCTTTATTAAAAGTTACCTTCATCGCTTTAATAACATGCAAGTTCTTGACGCCTTCAATCTCTGGATGAGATTTTAGATTATAATCCTTCTTTGCAATACAAACACCATCTTCGAATAAACGCTCGTAGATCTTTTTACGATCACTTTGTGGCATCAACATTTTCAGCTATAGTTTGTTATACCTAAATTTAGTATATGTTACGGGAAAATCTGACTTCCCTTTCCTGGGAAACTCTGATCAGTTCAGATTTTCCCGAAAATATCTGCCCTGAACAGATTTTCCCGGGAATATCCGATTTTCCCGTAACACATATATAAAAATTATCCGTTTAGAGGAATTGTCCTCATGGAGCAATTGTCTCCTATGGAAGAATTGTCCTAAAATCTTCTCGATGGAGTCGAGACGCGTGCAAATCATCAAGATGCAACTTTTATAGTTCAAGAAGTTTGTCACTCGCCGACAGGCACATAGCAAGGGAGGACAATTGCTTCCCTTCAGGACAAATTTTGAAAAAAATCATAAGGATACTCCCTTATGTTTAAATTTTTTCAAAAATCATAATGGTCCCCCATTATGATTTTTCAACAAAAAGAGCATTTCCAGCTTAAAAACAAGTATTTCTAAAAAAAATTTCGCCTGCGGCGACGGATTTTATTTTGACTAAAGTTTTTCACCAAAATTGTTCAAATTTTTCCATTTTTCAACAAAACAGCCACATTTTTTAAACCAAAAGTTCTTCATTTTCTGAGCATTTTCAGCATATAAACAAGCATTTTTCAGCAAAAAAAATTCGCCTGCAGCGCTGGTTATTGAGGATTTTAACAAAATTTTCGTCAAAAATTGAGCGTTTTCCGCTTAAAAATAAGTATTTTTCAGCAAAAAAATTTTCGTGCTACCTGTGGATTTTGGACTTTGGGTCATTGCCCTCCAACCCCCTCCCCCGTCAAGAAATCCTGGCTACATGCCTGCTCGCCGAGACAATTTATATTCTCATGTAATTGCATGTAGAGTCTGAAGCAAGAAGAGTCTTATTGTCTTGCTTTTGCCCGAAGCAAGACAAGGCGAAATTCGAGAAAGAAAAAGCAAGACAAGTTGAAAACACAACCAAGACAAGAGAAGCTTGCTTTTATCTTGCCCATTTTTCGCATGAAAATTTTTACCAAAAATTGTATTTTTTTATACTATTTTCAGACTAAAAAATGTTTTTCAACATTTTTGTTTTTTTTGAAAACTCGAAAAAAATCACCTTGGTCACCCCTTATGTTTTTGACAAAAATTTTAGAAAATGTTCGAGAAAAAACATAAGGGGGGGGGGCAAGGTAAAATGTTGAAAAATTGTTTAAAAATCGAAAAAATTCACTTGGACCCATTGTTTTTGCAAAAAATTTTGGTAAATTTTCTGAAAAAACATGGGGGGGGGATTTTGAAAGATGATTTTTGAAAACTTGTTTAAAGGGGGTAACAATCATGGCCTAATCCAAGAAAAATTTTTTCTAAAAAGATCATTTTTAGGGCTAAAATCATGCGAGAAATCGATTGTGCGCATTGCCGAATTTTTACAAATGGGTCGAGCGATAGCTCAAAAAATTTGGATGCATTTAAAAAAAAATCGAGTTTTCTTGTCAATATACAAATCAATTCAAATGAGATCGAGACAATTCGAGACGTGGTCTTGAATTTTTTCAAGTTTTTCGAATGTTTGGCAAAAAGTGACCTTTTCTAGAAAATCGAAATTTCGACTGTTACTACCGTTCAGGCGAGTATTTAGAGGGGGAGAGGCAGCGTCGTAGTTTTGGTCCAAATTGGGGGAGGGGGAGTTTTTTGGGAAAATTTTCGATCTTTTAACAAGAAACAGTTTCTCAGGCGAAAAATTTGATTGAAAAATGCTTGTTTTTAAGCTGGAAATGCTCAGAAAATTGCAATTTTTGTTGATAAAAGCAAAATTTGTTGGGGTGTCCGACGGGGCCGTGGACCTCCTCCGAAATCGGCCGAAGGCAGAAAAAATCGTAAGGTCCCCTCCTTATGTTTTGGCCGATCAAAAATTACATAAGAGCTCCCAATGAAAGTCTCTATTTTCAATTGTATTTCTTAGAAAGCGAGAAGAATTTCTGAAATTTTTAGTTTCTCTAGCTTTAAATAAAATTTTTATTTTCGAGTTACAGTGATGTTTATATGAAGTAAGTAGATTAAAAATTATTTTAAAGCAAATAAATGGACGAACTAAACAAGAAAGTAAATGATCTTAATAGAATGCGCTATGAATATTTTCTCTCAAATCCTACCACATCTCAAGATAGTTTCAAACGTGTCCT
Organism: Acrobeloides nanus; assembly: GCA_900406225.1. NCBI lineage: Eukaryota > Metazoa > Nematoda > Chromadorea > Rhabditida > Cephalobidae > Acrobeloides > Acrobeloides nanus. Next base: position 9,339 of record OZJO01016743.1, on the reverse strand, counting down.
TCGTTTAAATACTGTTCAATTAGTTGAGGTGAGAGTTGTAGTTTAAACTAGGGATGTTACACTGATTTTTAGGAAAGGGGCGCAACAAATCTCCAAAAAGGGAGTAAAATTTTTCAAAAAGGGAGCAAATTGAAAAATTAGGCCTTTGGTTACGGCGAATTTACCAAACCGGCCTTGGGTTACCGCCTTCACACAAGGATTTTCATGAAAAGTGATGTTATAAAAGTTATTCCTGAGATCATGGGAAACAATTTTGTAGATTATTAATTTTTATGAAAAATTTTTATATTGAAGAAAAATCGTATGGTAACCAAAGGCCTAGTGCCTTGAAAAAATATCATTTTATTAAAAATTTTAAAAAATGAACTTTTTCGAAACAGCTTTTAAAGCATTTACATTAAAAAACGTTCAAAAAGCGGGTTATACAGGGTGTAGTAGCGGAGAGCGCCGCAGGTGCTCCCAAGTGCAGTTCGATAGCGTAGAGCGCCGCAAACGCGTCGGTCTAGGAACATACTTTACTTTTTTTGAAAAAAATAGCGCCATAGGCGCGTTGGCCTAGGAACTGTTTTTTAATTTACACAAATTACTTTTAGGAAATCCCTATAAATATCGACTCTCATCTACAAAATTTCATTCATGGTCGAATATTGAACATTTGCGTTGATTATGATCCAATATGCGAAGATCATCTCGAGAAAGCTTTAAAACTTAAAGAAGATTCGGAAATATGTTGGCTTGAACTAGGAAAATGTAAATGGAAGAAATCCGATACCGTTAAAGCTTACGATTGTTTTCGAGTAAAATGCTTTTCATGATATAAGACAGTGGCGAAGCCAACCTCCAAGAATGAGAGGAGAACCTTTTCAAACAAAATTTTTTACCTTGTTCCCCTCTATGTTTTTTTCGAAAATTTTTTGTTGAACATCTATTTTTAACCTGAACACGCTCAGAAATTTTCAACGAAAATTTTGTTGAAATCCTTGAGTTATGTAAAAACCAGCGCCGCAGGCGAAATTTTTCTGAGAAATGCTTGTTTTTAAGCTGAAAATGCTCAGAAAATTACAATTTTTGTAGAAAAAATGAAAAATTTTGGGCCTTTTTGGTGAAAAATAGAAAATTTTGGTCATTTTTTGTGAAAAATCATAATGAGAGATGTTTTTTGAAATTTTTTTTTAATATTTGAGCAAAAACATAAGGGAGGACCATTAGGAAAAATTATAATTTTTCCAGGAATGGGAAAACCACCCTGTGTTCCCTCTCCCCTAGCTACACCACTGATATAAGATGTAAAATCTAAACAAGCTGAAGTTGTTAAAATTCTGTAGAAAAATATTTTTTAGACTGCGTATAACATTATAAAATCGAAGCGTACGGATTCGTATGATTGTTTATTGTACTCGAAAATTTTGGGACACCTTTCTGCTGCATTGAGAAGCAACCTTGTCCGGACGAGTGATAAAAAGTTACGGGAAGCATTTATAAGAGAATCTGTTTGTTTATGCGAAGAAGCTGTTAATATAAGCCCCGATTACGGATTTGGTTGGTATTCTTTGGGAAATGCTTATATTTGTCGTTTCTTTTCATCACAAAATCCGGCGGAAAATGATTTGGTATGAGTAAAAATTTTTTGTTACTACGGCTGCGTTCAAGCATGTCAAAAAATGTAACTTTGCCTGATTTTCAATAAAATCGTGTTTATTGAAACGATTGGTAATGAAGCATAAAATTTTATTGATTTTTTTGCTTCTCGATCAATAAAATTTTATGCTTCATGACCAATCGTTTTAATAGACATGATTTTATTGAAAATCAGGCAAAGTTTCATTTTTTGACATGCTTGAACGCAGCCATATGCCTCTAATTGAGCAGTTTATGCTGACTAATTTTAGGATCTTGCTATAGATAGCTATCAGAAGGCTTTATCAATAGATAGTCCACCATTTATAAGTGCAGATTTGCATGTAAATTATTCAACCGCCTTAAAGTATAAACAAAGATATGCCGAAGCGATACAAAACCTTCACAGGGCCTTGCAAATAGAGCCCCATTTTATTGATCCAAAACAACGTTTGCAATCAATTACTTCATTTTTGTTAAGGCTGAATGAGGCAATACTGCGTAAAGGTATCTCCTTACTTTCAGAGTAACATTTGAAAGATCTTGGGTCACGACCCAACCACGCAAAAACCTCACAGACGTTAAATAAACCAACCACACAGTGTAAAAATTGAATCAACGATCCAATAAATTCGAACGTCGAAAAAATCGATGAAACCCCTCACAGATCTTCTTAGGGGCCATTCACATATCACGTGATCAATTTCGGAATGTTGAAAACGTTCTAACTTTTTTCCTAGAACGTTTTCAACATTCCAATATGAGCCCTGAAACCGAAATCCACTTTGCGCCGCTGATAACCAGTGATTCATTTGCTATTCCAATTCCTAATGTTAAACTTTAGGCAAGATACCCAATAAAAGGTTTAAAGAAATGATCTCTTTATTATCGAAAAAAGATCTCGGAGTGTATTCGAGTAATCTAGTTAAAATAGACTCTAACAAAGAGTCAACCAAGTCAAATTTTTCCACGATTTTGGCAGGTGAGAATCCTGACTCGGTTGTTTGTGGCAAAGTGCTTGCTATCATACCGAATGAAGAACAAATTCCATAGTAAGCTAAAAGCTAACCTTATTTGTACTAGGGGGGGGGGCAAAAGTTTCAGACCAGGTGGACAAAAGTTTCAGAATATCGAATCGGTGTTTTTTAGCTACTACTACTTGTTTAGGCATTAAACAACCGTTTTGAAAACATTTGAAATTCTGAAACTTTTGGCCACCCGGTCTGAAACTTTGGATGAGAGACTTTTGCGCACCGACATTTGCGCATTTGCACAATGAAGCATGAGCTAACTTTTACACCGGTTTTCTTACAATAATTTGAACTTGTTTTTAGGCAGAAATGTTATAAAATTCGGAGCGCAAATGTCGGTGCGCAAAAGTCTGGTGCGCAAATGTCCGGTGCGTAAATGTCTCTCACCCGAAACTTTTGGCCACCCGGTCTGAAACTTTTGTCCCCCCCCCCCCCTAGTAAATCCTAAACAATTTTTAGCACTTTTGTTGGAGCGGACTCTGATGGAAATATAATTGGCATTACTGTTTACAACTGTTCGCCAATTTTCGGGTTTATAATCGGTGACTCATTTGCTATTCCAGAGCCTAAAGTTATTGAAATAAAGGTATGTGTCTATTTTACACATAAAACAGTTTTAAATGAAAAAAACTGGAAATTGAGCTCCGGCTCGGCCTCGATTCCGAGCTTTACGTCCCAAGCGGTGCTCTGAGAAAAAAATTTTTTGGGCGCAAACTTTTTGACGTAGATGGGAATCGAACTTGGGTCCTTTGGTATAGATGGTGAGTGTGTTCACCATCTAGTAAAAAATTGACCTTTTTTGGCTGAAAATACATCACCTTTTAGATATTTTTTCCAGTATTTGTAACCATGACGTAATGATGTTCGAAGTGATAACGTTATCACATCATACGGCAATTTGTAAAAGTACGACTGCGCCGAACGGGGCACCAGACGGAGCTCCGAACACGCCAAATGGGTCCCAATTAGGCTTAGGCCTAAGCCTAGACTTAGGCCTAAGACTAGACTTAGGCCTAAGCCTAATTGGGACCCGTTTGGCGTGTTCGGAGCCCCGTCTGGTGCCCCGTTCGGCGTGTTCGGCGCAGTCGTACTTTTAAAAATTGTCCATCATACGGCGTTTCGAAATGAGTTGAATGTGTCTGAACATTGACACGAAAACCCTGAATTTTACATTTTTTTTAAACTTCGAAACGAAAAATATTCATTTCAAAATCAAATTTTCGAAGATCGAAAAATTCGATTTTTTACCAAAAAAGTTCCAAAAACTGCTAAATCTATTTTTTAATTTAAAAAAAAATACTTTTAGGATCTAAAATTGGAAGACAAAATTGTGAACTGCCGAATGATTCGTGTTATGAATCCTTTAAGAATTCTGAAAAATGGCAAAAAGTTCGGTAAAGAAAATTATGCGTTTGCCAATATGCAGATTTCTGTTAATGATAGTACTGATTTGTGATCGATTTTGGAACTAGTTGAGGGATCTACAGTAGCGAGCAAAAAGCTTTACGCAAACAGCGAAATTATATTATAACTTATTTGTGCATTACAACGAAAACTCGCAGTCAAAACTTCAAATTGATTGCTTCATAAGATTCCTCACGATCGCTTGTCTAGTCCTAAAAAATCCGCGAGTGAAAAGCTTTTCAAAAAGCTGAGATATGATGAAAATATTTTCGTTTGCGTAAACTTTTTTGCTCGCTACTGTAGCTTTGCCTCTCAATGCTCTCGAACTTAATTTCGATTATTCAAGTTTTATTTGTTTGTACAGAATGTAAAGCTTGTTTGATTTGTTTTCTAAATAAATGTTAGAAAAATTGTGAAAGATTAAAGGACCAGTCCACTCGGAAAAAAACTCGTATGTAAAAATTACAGGGTGGCGCACTTTCGAGATTTTTACCTCTTCCTTATTTTGAGTATAACATTTGATTCTGACCATCGTTTTCCATGATCTTGGTGTCGTTGGATAGTCCATAATCAGAGCTATCCAATGATACCAAGATCATGGGAAACGATGGTCGGAATCAAAAGTTATACTCAAAATAAGGAAGAGGTAAAAATCTCGAAAGTGCGATTTTTTATGCACCACCCTGTATATATTCGAAAAATTCATGAAAAATAGAGCATTTTTTGTTTTTACAATCAATTCTGAATCGTTAACGGCTTTGAGATAATCGCGTTTGAAGTTGGCGATTTTTGAAATTTGTTTATCGCAGCGAAAAACCTGAATCAGGGTCTGCGAACCTGCAGTCTACGTAAAAATTATATATTCGAAAAATTCATGAAAAATGGAGCACTTTTTGTTTTTACGGCACGTTCTGAATCGTTGTAGTTTTTGAGATAATTGCGTTTGAAATTGTTCATGTTTTCGTTGTAATACACAAACTTTTTTTGAATTTTTTGCGGAAAAATCGAGTTTTGCGTCGATTTTTTAAATTTTCATAACATGAACATTGTAGCAATTTTTTATATCTAAATGAGACGAATAAAATTACGCCAAAATTATCCAATTTGAACATTGTTTTGGATTATTGAAACGAAAACATGAATCAGGGTTTTCGTTTCAATAACCCAAAACAATGTTCAAATTGGGTACTTTTGGTGTCATTTTATTCGTCTCATTTAGTTATAAAACTGCTAGAATGTTCATGTTATGAAAGTTTAAAAAATCGATTTTTCCTCAAAAAATTCAAAAAAGTTTGGGTACTACTAAACATTAAGGGCCGTAAGTGACGTGGAGATTTTTCGAAAAAAATTTTTAAAAATTTTTTTAACAAGTGACCCTTTAGGGGTAATTTTATGCGGGGAATCGATTGCGCGCATTCCCGAACCTTGAAAACGCTTCCTTGACCCTGATTCAGAGAAGGAATCGGTGTATTGAAGCGAAAATCGAAAAATTTTCGGATTTTTATGAGAAAACCGCCGATTCCTACGTTTTTCTAGGCGGAGAATCGATTGCGCGCACTCCTGAACTGTGAAAATGCTTCCTTGACCCTGATTCAGGAAAGGGATCGATGTTTTGAAGCGAAAATCAATTGGTACTACTAAACAAAAGAACCGCAAATGACGTGAGCATTTTTTCGAAAAATGCCCACGTCCAATATGTACTAATTTCCCTGAGTCCAATATGTACTAATTTCAAGATCAAGGAAGCATTTTCACGCTTCGGGAATGCGCGCAATCGATTCCCCGCATGAAATTACCCCCAGAAATATGATTTTGAGGGAGAAATTTTCGCTTCAATACACACATCTATTTTCCTGAATTAGGGTCAAGGAAGCATTTTCACGCTTCAGGAATGCGCGCAATCGATTTTTCTCATGATTTTACCCCTAATAGGGTGATTTTCAGAAAATTTAAGAGAAATTTTTTTTCGAAAAAATGCTCACGTCATTTACGGTTCTTTTTTTTAGTAGTACCAATTGATTTTCGCTTCAAAACATCGATCCCTTTCCTGAATCAGGGTCAAGGAAGCATTTTCACAGTTCAGGAGTGCGCGCAATCGATTCCCCGCATAAAATTATCCCTAAAGGGTCACTTGTTAAAAAAATTAAAAAAATTTTTTTTTTTTAAATCTCCACGTCACTTACGGCCCTTAATGTTTAGTAGTACCAAAGTTTGTGTATTACAACGAACAACATGAACAATTTCAAACGCACTTATCTCAAAAACTACAACGATTCAGAGAATGCCATAAAAACAAAAAATGCTCCATTTTTCATGAATTTTTCGAATATATCATTTTTACATACGAGTTTTTTTCCGAGTGGACTGGTGTCCTTTAAGGATCTATTGTATCACCTTTCATAAAGTTGTTCATATAAGGGGTTGAACAATGAACAATAATATGGACTAAATGAGCATGGATGAAGGTTTTAGTTGAAGCGAGATAAATGGGCGGGCGCAAGTTGATGTAATTCTTTGAAAGTGCTTTAGTTCGACCGCGCGTTTTGCTGGATTTGTTCGTTGAAGGTTCTGGCAAAGGCAATACTAATTATTTATAATCGCTCTTTTTTAACTTTTTTGCCTCTAAAATTTTTCGCACGAATCATTAATAAAAATGACTTGGTATTAGTTCGGGGGTAGGACCAAAAAATGAGTTTTTTAAAAGTAGCTTATCTTGTAGAGCAGAANACAAAAAAATTCAAATTTTTGGCGGAAAATTCCATTTTTCATCGATTTTTTAATCTTTCATAACATGAACATTGTAGCAATCGCCAAGACGAATAAAATGACACCAAAATTATCCAATTTGAACACTGTTTTGAGTTATTGAAACGAAAACATGAATCAGAATTTTCGTTTCAATAACCCAAAACAGTGTTCAAATTGGATAATTTCGGTGTCATTTTATTCGTCTTGGCGAGTTATAAACAATTGCTACAGTGTTCATTTTATGAAGGATTAAAAAATTGATGCAAAAATGGAATTTTCCGCCAAAAATTTGAATTTGGTTATGTATTGACACGAATACTTGGGATTAGTTTTTCTTAATTATATCTTTCAGTTTAGCTCAAAACGTAAACTTTATTGACCAAAGTTGCACAGATTTTTCTGCTCTATAAGATAGGCTACTTAAAAAAAACTCATTTTTCGTGGGAATGATTCTTTAAGGGAACTGATAAAGCCTGTTAGACTTTTCAATTTTAACCCTCGCGGAATCACATCTACAGAATACCCTCCAAAAAAGGATAATTTTGCAATTTTTCAAGTTTTTTAATTTCCATCAAAATAATCCTATATGGGGGTTTTCTATGCGAGGAATCGAATCTCGAAAACATTTCCTTGCCCCTGATTCAGGGAAAAGATGTGTCAATTGAAGCGAAAATAGGATAATATAGGGTCAGGGAAGCAATTGAAAGGCATTGCCGAATCTCGAAAACGCTTCCCTGATCCTGTATTAACCTATTTTCTCTTCAATACTCACATCTCTTCCCTGAATCAGGGTCAGGAAAGCGTTTTCAATGTTCGTTAATACGCGCAATCGATTCCTCTCATAGAAAAACCCAGAGTTTTGGTGAAAATTAAAAAATTTGAAAAAATTGCCCTTTTCGGCATATTTTCAACATGATCCAATCGCTTTTGTCTGATTTTTTTTAATTTTCATAAGCCTATTGTACTGTTGTTTTATGCTTTCGATCGCCTTTATGTTACTACATTTTTCGAAAATTTATTTTTACATCTAAATCTTCGAGTTCACAAATTTTTGGTGAATTATTTGGTACTACTAAGGATTAGCGAGCCCACTTAAAGAACCAGTTGAGTGGGAAAAAAGTTGTCCATTTGTTGTTGATATTCGGAAAGTTCATGGAGCATTTTTTGTTTTTACGGCATGTTCTGAATCGTTGTAGTTTTCGAGATAATTGCGTTTGAAATTTTGACTTGGTTACAAGCTCTTCGTTGTAATACACAAAATGTTTTAAATTTAGACTTTTTATAATTTTCATCAAATGAACATTGTAGCAATTTTTATAGCTAAATGAGACGAACAAAATGACACGAAAATTATCCAATTTGAAAATTGTTTTGGGTTATTGAAACGAAAATTCTGATTCAGGGTTTTCGTTTCAATAACCCAAAACAATTTTTAAATTGAATAATTTTGATGTCATTTTGTTCGTTTCATTTAGCTATAAAAAACTATACAATGTTCATTTGATGAAAATTTTAAAAAATCGATTAAAAATTCAAAAAAGTTTGTGTATTACAACGAAAACATGCAATTTCAAACGCAATTATCTCGAAAACTATAACGATTTAGAGGTTGTCGTAAAAACAAAAAATGCTTCATTTTTCATGAACTTTCTGAATATCAACAAAAATGGCAACTTTTTCCCCCATTGAACTGGTCCTTTGTGGCCCTAAAAAGGTGTGAATTTTTCTTTTTTTCGAATTTTTGCAATTTTTGATGCAGTTTTCAATTTTACTTTGCTGTGCTTGCCTGATTTGCAAGAATTTCTCGAAAAAAACTCGTTTTCATGTTTTGTGAATACGCGCAATCGATTTCCCGCATAAAGTTACCCCTAGAGACGATCATTTCCAAAGAAAAAAAGCTAAAAAAATGTTTTCGAAAAAAATCACGAGTCACTAAGCCTTAGTAGTATCAATTATTTGTCTTCATGAAAATGTTAATGTATTCATTTTTCCATTTGTCTCAATAAAAGTCCAAAGAAAAATATTAGAAATTTTCAATTATGTTAAGCGCCTAGATTAACAACCCCACCAAAAAACGGCTTAACTGCCAAAACGTTTCAAGCCTCTCTCTCTCCCACTTTGAAGTCAAAAGCACACCTGACGATGGTGGGAAGAAATGAGTTATTAGCAAAGTGACAATGTAACAAGACGAAGGAGGAGATGTCCAGCAATGTGTCTTGTTCTACTTTGAGTAGTGAATAGATCATTTTCGGCGCCTTTTCTTTTTTCTTTGCTGTTCGTGTTTCTGATTGTGTCTGCCCGTGGGGATTTTTTCGCTGCGCCAATCCAGCCCCTACTTTTTTTTTCTTCGGCACTTAGCTTCTTTAGTTAATGTAAATATGTGTCATTGAAATTCTTTTGAAAACGCCTAAAAGGAGTTACGAGGAGATTTGTGACTTTTTCACGAACAATGGGTTATAGTTGGGAAACTTTTTTGCTTCACACGGTCTTCATAATTGACAATCAGGAAAATGATGCTAGTTATTGAAGCGATTTATCA
>OZJO01016735.1:0-34669 GCA_900406225.1 Acrobeloides nanus | reverse complement strand
GGATAATTTCATGCAGAGAATAGATTGCGCGCATTCCCGAAGCTTGGAAAGGTTTCTCTGACCCTGATTCAGGGAAATTAGTACATGTTAGATTTTCGCTTCAATACACACATCTATTTCCCTGAATCAGGATCAAGGAAGCATTTTCACGCTTCGGGAATGCGCGCAATCGATTCTTCGCCTAGAAATTACCCTAAAAAGTCAGTTTTTAGAAGAAAATCGGAAAAAATTTTCGCGTTGAAACGCAGCTCTACCCTGATTTTCAAGGTCAAGCTTAATTTTTCATGCTCCGAAAATGCGTGCAATCGATTTTTCGCCTAGAAATTACCCTAAAAAGTCGATTTTTAGAAGAAAATCGGAAAAAAATTTTTTGAAAAAAATCATGTGGGTGGCCCCCCCCGTACAAAAAATCAGCCGGTTTGGAAAACTTTTGAAAATTCGAATTTTTGACCCTGAGGTTTGTGAGACGATCTAATTTGGGCCACGAATTTAATAGAAATCCCGAGATACCTTCAAAAAAATCATAAAATTTTTTGTGGGGTACCCCATATAAATGATGTCGATCATCTTATCTCATTGTCCCATAGAACTTTGGTTTTGACGTGAACGGTTTAAATCTAGCCTTCAAAAGTTAAAGGACAGACAGGCGCACATTACACGTTTTATACAAGGAGATTACAAATCTGCAAAATCATGAATTGTAAATAGATTTTTAGGCTTCTTCCAACAGCCAAATTTCATCATCGACCACAGAATCGAATGCGCCGTGATGAAAGCTACAAAAATATATAAAATTATCGAAAACGGATGCCATTTTATCGAGTTGGTCGCCAAAATCTGAAAAAATCGCTAAAATCGGCATTTTGAGGGTGTAGAAGAAATGGGCACTGGTAATAAAGACACATCGGGTAAACATAATTTCTGACCCCCCCCCCTCCCACCGTGATCAAGCGTGATCATTTCAGCTACTCCACCCCCTCAACCTGATGACGTGGTATGTGAACGACCCCTTGTATATCTGATTGGAACTAGATCTATTTATTTGTAGACTTGTCTTAAATTATGTTTATTTAATAATTAAAATAAAATATAAAATAAAAAGAGTCATATTATGGCGAATTATATGTATAGTCTGTTTCATGAGAATAAGGAAAAATGGCGCTCCATAGTGCAAAGAATAGGGAAACTGATCATCCGATCTGGCAAGTTAATCAATCTGGACACGCAGTTTTGATCCCCGGTGTGAAAAACTTCAGATTTTTAAACAAAACTTTGATTTTCAGGGAGTAAAGTTATTTTACTCCCTGAAAATCAAATTTTTTTAAATCAAAAGTTTTACCCTTCGGGGAACTAACCTATGAGTCCAACGTTTGCTTGCCATTGCCATATCATGTCAGAACGGACGGTCGGCTTCCTTGTTCACTACACTATGAACAGAATTGCCACATTGCTACGAATTCATGGCATTTGACACGTGTTTTGCCATAAAAATGCCAAAGCTTTTGTTTAAAATTTGCCACGAAAATGCCACAAGAGTGAAGTTTAAGTGAATTTTGCCACGTTTTTAAAAATTGTATGTGGCAACCCTGACTATGGAGCACAAAGTGTGATTCAACAATTACGGAACGGCAAAAATTAAAAAAAAAGATCTGATAATGTAAATCTCACATGAAATGTAAGGGGAACCCCCCCCCCCTACCACCTCATAATCATCGAAAAATTTGAAAACACCTCTTCATAAATCGGCCAGCCGAAAAAAATCATAAGAAGGATCATTATGTTTTTGGACCTTTTTCAAAAAATTTTTTTGTAACAACAAAAGACTGGAAAATTTACATTTTTAGATGAAAATTTCAAAATCATGCCATCTCATCAACTCATACGGAACAATCTCTCCCCACCCCATTTCATGTGCGATATAAATTGAGCTTTATATAATTAGTGCAATACATTTTTATACATACCACTCTTTAAATTCTTTTTTCTTAACTGAATCAATAGAATGGGTACCACCATTTTGTAATATCCCACCAGCACCCTCTCCATTAGGCACGTTCATTGAATTTCCATTTGGAATCACACTACCTTTTAATGGTTGATATCCACCATTACGTGTTGGCAACATATTTGAGGATATAATTGGTGCACATTGAGCATCATAATGATGAGCATGCATTTGCGGTGAGTTATCAGAAGGGATTGGTGTGTATCCTGCCGCTGTAGCTGAAGGTGCCTTACCGCTGCATACCATTGGGTAAGGGCCTTCCAACGGTGGCCCACTTTGACGGCAGCGAAATACACAGAAAACGACAATTGCAATTATTACAATAACAGAGATGCTAGCAATAGAAATTAAAGCTGTTCTAGGAAAGTCGCCTGAGGTCGGAGTCTAAACAAATTATTTTATTAGTTCTGCAAACGAGCAACGGTCAGTTGGTGACATAAAATCTATACCAAAGCCTAGGCTTAGACCTAGGCTTAAGCTTAGGCCTAGGTTTAGGCCTAGGCTTAGGCCTACGTTTAGGCTTAGGTCTAGCCTAAGCCTAAATCTAGGATTCTGCCTAAGCCTAGGACTAGAGATTTTATGTCACCAACTGGCAGAGATTTTAGTCACCAACTGACAGAGATTTTATGTCACCAACTGACAATTACCCCTGCAAACGATGTGTGAAATTTTAAAAAAATTATACTTTGTATGTTGTTAATATGGAATCGCCCATAGGAGTGGTAGGCCTGACAGCATATAATGTTGTTTCAAGTGAAGAAGATGTTCTAACGTTTGTTTTAGTTGTAAGATAAGGTGTTGTTGCTAAAATGTAAAAATTAGTAAAAAATTAGATAAATTCGTTACAATGCGGTTGGCATTCTTTTGAGTCACCTTTTTAGCCTCTGTTTTATATTACTGTTTTATTTTTTGGAAATTAATATTTTTTATTTTTTGAAAAACTTACTCACAAGGAATAGTATCCAAGTGGGGCAGATGCCAGTTGGTGACATAAAATCTCTACCAAGGCTTAGGCTTAAGCCTAAGTCTAGGCCTAAATCTAGGCCTAAGCCTAGAACTAAGCCTTGGTAGAGATTTTATGTCACCAGGTGGCATCTGCCCTCCAAGTGGCAGTCAAGGATTCTTTTAATTTGAATGAAAAAAGGCTCAGAATAAAAAGATAATGCATGTAAAATAAAAATTAGTTACCAACAACTGCAAGAACCGTGATAGAGCGCAAAAATGAACAACTGCAAAAAATTATCGGCGCAGCTAGGAACCTAACACGGCACTCTTCAGATCAAAGCCTAGCGCTATAGCCACTACACAAATGACCTTGTTGACAAATTTATACAGATCTAATATATCAACTACGATTGTCTATTTTATTTTCTAATGTTTTCATGCAATTTTTTAATGTTTTTTGCATTTTTTTGAGACACCTTTAAAAAGGTGTCTGTTTTTTTCTTGGAAACATTTTCGCGGCTCGGTAATGCGCTTAATCGATTCCCCGCGTAGAAAACCCCCGAGGAGTCATTTTCACAAAGGTTCGACACAACTCTTAAAAGCATTCGATTCCAGTCTGCGCCGATAAAATTGTGCACTATTTCAGATTCATGCAGTTGTTGGCAGCTAATTTTTATTTTACATGTATTATATTTTTATTCTAAGCCTTTTTCCATTCGAATTTAAAAAATCGCTGACTGACACTTAGATACTATTCCTTGTGAGTAATTGCTTAATACGAGTAAATGCACAAAATTATACAAAAAATACTTCTAACAAGGAAAGCTCAACGTAGGCCTCAGGATTCTTTCCAAAAGTCGAATGTATTATTTTAAATTATCAAGAAACAATATTTTTGGCGCTAGTCCTAGAGGCACATAGGGAAGAAAAATTTTTCTATGGGCCTTACAAGATTTTTACTCGTATTTTTTTGTTTTAAGGCCATATCTCACTCAGTTTAAATCCGTTTTAGCTGAGTGAATTCCTGAGATCGCAGTGAACAGCATTGTAGAACATCACTTTTTATGAAAACTTTTGTGCGATGAAGAAAACTTATATCATGAGGCTCAGGGATGGGGGCACACTGAAAAAGATTTTTCAGAAAAAAAATTAAATTTTTAAATGAAAAATTGATTTAAAAAGTTTAAAAAATAGGTAAATTTTGTAAAAAATTGATATTTTTGAAAAAAATTTTCACAAATTAAAAAATCATAAAGGGGATACTTATGAAATTTTTGTCCGGCCTTCGATCGGCGAAACATACTGGACCATTTGGTTTTTTTCGGCCTTTGCCAGGAATGGGAGGGGTTACCCCGTGTTCCCCTGGGACCATCCTTAGAAGTAGGTAATGCAAGCATTTTCATGCCCCGACAATGCACGCAATCGATTACTGCCTAGAAAACCACTAGGAATGTCAAAACTTTCTTCACAATTTGACTTGTATATTCAAATATTAACAGTATAAAATAAGGTTATATCCTTAAAATTCAATTTTTTGAAAAGTCTGGATATTGATACGAAAACATGAATTACGCTAAAAAAGACTGATTGGATCGTATCAGGGGGCGAAAAGGTGCCATCATCCGCTATCACCCAAAGTGGCATCATCCAAATCACCCATCATCACCCAGTGGGTGATTCACCGAGTGGGTGATGGGTGATTTGGGTGATGTCACTCACTGGGTGATGGGTGATAGTGGGTGATTTGGGTGATGTCATCCACTGGGTGATGCGACCCACTGGGTGATGGGCAGGTAAATTTTGGGTACTATCACCCATTTTTTCGCTCCCTGGTTCGTATTCAGCCTAATACTGAAAATTTTCTAGAGCCCTATAAGGGGCCCACACTGTAGAAAAAATGTTTTTTAGGTTCTATATGAATTTTATATATAAAGCTTAAGATGTTAATAAAACAAAGCGTGTAGATTGTGCATTTTAATAAGTGAAAAATTATATTGAAAGCATTCAAAATTATAAATAAAAAAAATCAGAAAAACTATCTTCATGCAAATAATAAGCTTATGAATAATAGCAAAGCGTATAAGTTTAAAACAGATACTAGATTTTTTTAAACTTACTAGGAACATTGTAATTTATTTTTTAAACGTCATGGTCAAAATTTTTGACAAGACTTATATTGTTTTATAGAGCATCAAAAATAGAAAAAATTAGCTGCTCAAAATCTATCTCTGAGGAGATAGTTAAAAGTTGCCTTTGTTTTATGCTTTATGCGCTTTATTATTCAGGCAACATTCGCATAAAATATTTTATTGGACTTGTCAAAAAGTTTGAATATTGGCTCGACACAGCATCCGAAACTTGCAAGAAACTCAGAACTGTCCGATACCTTAGTGGTAATGCTCTCGCTTATGGGTATGATAGTCGTGGGTTTCCACCTGGGGCCTTACTCTCATCTTCGGATTTAATTAAGTCCCTATTAAAAATAACAATATGCAAAAATTATCAGAGAAAATACAAAATCTTTAGGATTCAAGTGGGGTTCGAACCCGTGATCATCATAACCTTAAGAGAGAATTACCACTAAGCTATAGTCCGTTTACGGCAATACGCTGGCAAAAAGTTCACTTGCATATTGATGTAAAATTACAAAAAATAGCAAAGTAATCATCCTTATGTAAAGTTTTTTAAATATCATGACTAAAAGAATGCCAACCGTATTATAATTTTGGCGTAGCAAAAAATTTTTTAAAGAAAAAGTATGATTTTTTTGAATAATTTTATAAAACTGGAAAAATAAAATTTATATAAAATGACAAAAATATTAAAAGAAGGGCTTGTTAAAAATAATTTAGATTTTAATATAAAAAACGGGGGAGGTATATAGTGGTTTCAGAAACTTTTGAAAACTTTTTCACTACGGCTACCTCCGTATTGAGCTCGGTTCAAAAAGTCGAGACATCATCTCTAAGACAGATTGTTTGAAGGTTTTTGAATAAATCTGAATAGGAAGGTGCCAAGCAAAAAAGTCATAGTCTCACAATTTTTTCAATTATTGCCTTGAAAAATTTGTGAGATTATGACTTTTATGCTTAGTCCATGGGCAACAGGGGGGGGGGGGCAAAGTCCGAAAATAAGAAGTGGGTTCATGTAATTTTTGTCAAAATTTTAAGAAGTGGGGCGTTTTTGGGCAAAAATTTACGAAGTGGGTCCAAATATAGGCTTTTTTACCAAAAAAATCGACTTTTTTTCAAATTTTGGGCAAAAATATAAATGGGGGACCCTTGTGTATTTTTTCGGATTTTGGGCAAAATAAGAAGTGGTATCACAATTTTTCGGCCAATAAGAAGTAGGAGGAACAGTCCCCCCCCTTGCCAATGTATGGTACCTTCGTCTTCAAAAACCTTCAGACAATACATCTTAAAAATTGAATTCCTGTGTTTTTCATTTAGAATTTTTAGTAGTGTAATGCTTGTTTCGAGTAGTAAAATTAAAATTCTGACTACGCCTTTTAATAAAACATCTAACTTCCTTATTTACATACCCTTATAAGGTGCTAATGATCTAAATCCACTCAGCGTATAGGTATCATAAACATGTTTTTTTGTAGTTTTTATATTTTTAAGATTTCTAGTCGGCATTTTGGCTGTCATCAAAAATGGTTTATCTATAGCATCGCCTTCGGGTAATTCTGAATCTCCATATATACTTTCTTTTTCTTCTTGATCTGTGTCATATGCATAAGACATGGTTGTTTGAGAACGTATAGGAGAGCTTTCTGTTGAAGTAATAAGATTTATGCCGTTATAAGTTTCTTTAGTAAAAACTGGAGAATTCGTTGAACTCGAATAAGAAACTTGATTTTTATTAACTGGCTTTTCAATGTCGTTCCAAAAATCATCCAATTCATCTGGTTCTGTTTTTATGGCCAATCGAACCATTTTTAATTCTTGTTTTACTTCTTTGACTTCTGCTGCTTCTTCACTATCTCCATCATATTCAACAGATTTGTCTTGGGTTTTTTTGTTACTATTGTTAGTCGTAATTGTTGACATCTTTCCTTTAGTCGTAGTTAAGATTTTAGCTGGGTAAGTTGGATTAGATGTCCAAAGAGAGATGTTTCTTTTAGTTGATAAAGTTGGGGTAATTGTTCTTGTCAATAGCGATTTCGTTGATTCACTTGTTTTTTGAGATGCATATGATTCTGAATAACTTAGTGGTTTAATTGAACCTCCAGGTAAAGTTGGAAGAGGTTTAAGATGATGTTGATTTTGTTTGGAAAAAAATGTTGTGGCACAAGTTAGTGAAGTTTTAGCTGAGTTTTTAAGTGGGTGTATTGTTGGTATAGGTTGGTTTGTTGTGCGTGCTGAAAGGATAATTCAAACAAACCACAAACACAGATAAAAAATTATAAAATGTTAAAAATTGTTTTAAACACCTAATTTGCTTCAATAAGAGAAAGCAAGGTGGTACCCATGTGGCACAGTAGCTAGATATCTAGAGCCGGGAGACCGAGCGCTCCGCGCTCGGAGGGGGGGGGGGGAGGATCTCCGACGGTGACTCCATTCCGATTTTATCATTTTTTATAAAAATATTTAATCTTAACACTTTACAGGGTGCCCCAAAAATTACAATTTTGCGATTTTTGCGCAATTTTTTCAAGTTTTTTAATTTCCACCGAAATAACATTATAGGGAATTTTTCTATGTAAGAAATCGATTGCGCGCATTCTCAGATCTTGAAAATGCTTCTCTAACCCTGATTCAGGGAAAATATGTGTGTATTGAAGCGAAAATATGCTAATATAGGTTAAGGAAAGCGTTTTCAAGGTCCGGCAATGCGCGCAATCAATTTCTCACATAAAAAACCTCCTATAGGGTTATTTGAATGAAAATTAAAAACTTGAAAAATTTTGAAAAAATGATTCACAAATCACAAAATTGCTTTTTTGGGACACCCTGTATTAAAACTTTTTCAGAAAGTTAAAATGCGCCCTCCCCCCCCCAAATTCGAAAAATAAAAAAATTTGCCTAATGGTTCCCCTTATGTTCTTACCCATATGTTTAAAAAAGTTTTTTACCAAAATTTCGTATTTTTTCAATAATAATGTCCATTTTTTTCAATTTTTACACTAAAGAATGCCATTTTTCATAAAAAATAGTCCACTTTTCTCTATTTTTGCTCAAAAATGCACATTTTTTACGTTATTCATGAAGATTCATACCCCCCAAACCTGAAAAAAGTACTGCCTTTCTGAACCTAAAAAAAGAGTCGTGCCCTTCCAAACCCAAATCCTGGCTACATCCGAGTGGTGATTAAATCTTACCACTAATAGTTGATCCAGTTGTAGAATGTAATACAGTCGTACTTTGAATGGGTAGTTCACGCTCGTGCACAATTTCTCTATCAGTTGTAGTAATAAGTATTGTAGATGTCGGCACAGTGTTAGTAGAAGATGATGTAATTGATTTTGGAAGCACTGGTGTGAAAAAGCCTAAATTTTTAAAATTAAAAATAATTTTTTTGATCTTTATAAATTTTCTTTTATAGTAATTTTTAAATTACTTTTTAAAAACTATTTTAAATAAATTTAATATTTTTTTGTTTAATCGAATTTTTTTTTAATAAGCAACACGAGCAATTTGATTGATTCAGGGGCAGCGATATTGTAACGATTGATCAAACAGAAAATTCAACATTTCAAAATTTTCGAGAAAATTTCCCAATTTAATCCTTTCCTGCAGTAAAAATTTCAAAATTTTTTCGAATTTGTGTTTTCCATACTCGAAAACTCACAGGTTTGAAAAATTTTCTGAAAAATCGATTTTTTCGCTTGGGGACTAAAAAGAAAAAAATCGATTTTTCAAAAAATTCTCCAAATCGACTGATTTTTTATACTCGGGGTTTTCGGGTATGGGGAACATAAATTCGAAGGAATTGCTGAACTTTGACTGCAAGAAAGGGTCGAATTGGTAAATTTTCTCGAAAATTTTGTATTTTCTAATGTTTCGTTTCAATATCGTTGACCTGAGTCAATGAAATTGTTCGTGTTGCTCATGAAAAAAATTCGATTATAAACATATTATATCCAACCTTCATTGTCATTTATAGTCGTGTATTTAGGAATTAAAGATATAAACTCTGAGCTAATAAATTTTTTTGTAGTTTTCGGTACTCGAAAATTTGGAGCGAACTTGGGTGCTGGAAGATCAAAACTCTGTTCACGACATTTAGGTGAATTCCATTCCATAAGACATAATATAGGTAGAACGGTGGTTGTCATTAACATTTAGCATAATTTGTTATACTAAGCTAGTTATTCGTATAGAAAAATTCAATCATACTAAAGAAAAGCACATTCTTTAAATAAACATAAATATTTAAATGATCATTCTAAGGAAATTCAAGAAAAAAGAAACCAAGAACATATATATGTATTATTATTGTTAGACTAGTATACTTTTCGCTCGCACGTTTCCTAGCAATTTATAAGGATCCATGTATGTGCTTAAAACAATCCAAGAAAAATGAAAGTATCAATCCAAGAAAATAAAAAGGACTCTTGCAATTTGATACGTAACATAAATCCAGGTGCTGGGGATCGTAATTACGACCATGGATAGGGGGTCGTAATTACGATCCCCAGCGCCGCGAGGGCCCAGAAAATGGGGGGGGGATGTCCGAAAGACAAAATTTCCTCTAGATCCCGCGCCGCTCAAGGGGATTTTACGACTCCCTATCCATCTATGATTCAGATATATAATACTTACATTAATTTAAAATTAGGGTCGTTAGCGGTCAGTTAACTGAAAAGAAACGTTTGTTGGCAAAATTAACCGAACAGATAACCGAGTCGAATAACCGTCAGTTATTCGGTTCATACATATCCAGTAGGGGGTGGACACTTGCATGGAGGGAGGGTGGGTGGATGACCAATTAGGGGGGCGTAATTTTTTAAACGATTTTTTCAAAAATTGATTTTTTTTATTCGAAAAATGTTAAAAATCGGGTCAAAAGTCGATTTTGAGCTCAAAATAGGGTAAAAACTGATTTTTTTAAAGTAAAAAATTGGCTCAAAAATTATATAATTTTTATAAACTTTAGCCTAAAATTGGGGGGACACTTCAAAAAATGTCTGGTGGGTGGGTGGGTGATGGGGGGTGGACCGTCCCCCCCCCCCATTGGATATGTATGATTCGGTTAAAGCACTGGATAAAATGAGCCTCAAAAACTGAAATTTTCAAAAATCTTATTGGTCCTCCATTATGATTTTTCATCAAAAATATTCCAAATATTTTATTTTTTCAACAAAAATTTTTTTCATTTATGAGCATTTTCATTTTAAAACATTGGATTTTTGTGAAAAACATAGACCCGCGCCAATTTTCCAAAATCTTGTCTCTCTTTTCGTGTATGATTCAAAGCAGAAAATGGATGCCAAAGGCTGGATATTAGTATGAGTGCGAGTCCCAAGGGCTGTAAGAACGGCCATACTAATATCCAGCCTTTGGCATTCATTTTCTGCTTTGAATCATACACGAAAAGAGGCTATAAGATTTTGGAAAATTAGCGACGGGTCTATGTTTTTCACAAAAATACAATATTTTAAAATGAAAATGATCATAAATGACATTTGTTTTCATGTTGGGAGGCCCTAGACATGCCAGGGCCGAAGCCCGGTCTTTATTATTTCATCCTTTCCTCTTTTTCATTCTTTTGGGCCTACTCGATCCGAGGTCGAACCTTTCCCATCTATCGTGTTTATGCATGTAAAGCTAATACACTTCCCTGGCCCTGATTCAGGGAAGAGGTATGAATTGAAATAAAAATAGTCTAATTTATAATCAGAGAAGCTTTTTCAAAGTTCGACAATGTGCGTAATTTCTCGCATAGAAAACCCATACAGTCAAATCCCCTTTTTTATGATACCCCCGAAATTTTCGTTTTATGACATCCCCTCCGGGAGTGTCATAAAACTTAGTTTTAGCTGTATACGGTTATTTTGTTGAAAATTAAAACCCTGACAATGTTTGAAATAAAGTCAGTTTTTGGGCTACCCTTTAATAACCGATAACCGACTGGTTTTTCATTAACCGAACCAATAACTAGGTCCATAAAAACAGGATTAACCAATAACCGAGTAACGCCAAATTAACTGACCGTCAACAATCCTATAAAATATTATAATAAGGCAAGATAAAATGAGCTAAAAAGGTCTATTTAAGGTGAGTCTATCTCTCGAAGCGCTAGTAATTAAAAATAAAGTAATTTAAGCATAGAAAAATATGATTACTATACGCAACATTCTTCTAAAATAATATTGACAAAGCAGTGAATTCGAGTGAAAAAGAGGTTGGAATTGATGTTTTAACCAAGAATGGAAAACGGACAATAAATGATTTAGATGAAGCTCGGGAATTGGATTAGGTTTATCTTGGCACTTCTTTTTGTGTCCTATTTGGATTCTGATGCTCAAATGATTTCTCACAATCATATGTAGTTAGCGACATATGACGAGTATATACAAAGCAAAATAAAAATATGCAAGAAAAAAAAAGATTATTATTCTGCCTTACTTACTAAAATGAAATTTTTTTCACATAATTAGCGATAGCCTTCTTGTAAAAGGGCGTCAAAAGTGGGTTAGAACTGGCTTTCTTCATTTTGATTTATTTTTTGTGCTAAAATGCAGGGTGTGGCAAAAAATGGATTTTTGCTATTTTTTCAAAATTTTTAAAATTTCTCCTAAAATGACCCTATATGGGTTTTTCTATGCGAGAAATCGATTGCACGCATTGCCGAACCTAGAAAAACACTTTTCTGACACTGGATTAGTCTATATTCTCTTCAATACATATATCTCTTCCTTGAATCAGGGAAGCGTTTTTAAGGTCAAAAATGCGCGCAATTGATTTATCGCATGAAATTACTCCGAATATTTTATATTTTAACACTCCAAGATATCCATAGTACTTTTGGGTATTCCGAATCATTTTTTTATTAAAAATGATTACGAATATGCCAAAATTAGTATAGGTTGCAGTAGCGTATCCAAGGGGGTGCGAAGGGGGCGATCGCACCCCCCGAAATTTTCTTCACAAAAATGAAAAAATAAGGAAAATTTCGAAAAATTTCATTAAAAAAATGAGGTTTCGCACCCCCGAAATCGAAAACATCAAAACCCTAGATACGCTACTGACTCTCGCACCCCCCCCCCGAAATTTGATCCTAGATACGCTACTGATAGGTTGTATCATAAAATTTCAAGCTAGAGACATTTGAACTTTTGGCCATGTTGACACATGGTTGTCTTTAGAAAATGGGAAAATCTCGGAAATCCTAAAAGATTGAAAGGTTTTGATGTATTGAAACTGGTCGAAATAGGACAGGCGCGTAAAAAGAATCTAGTTTCGGGGCCACTATTAAAAAAACATGAAGATTGGGAAAAAGAGACTATTTGAGCAAAAAATAAGAGGACCAATAAGAAAAATTTTTCTTTTTTTATTTCGAGGGGGAGAGGTCAACTGACCCCTTACTAAGTACTGATAAAGGGGATTACGTTATTTAAGCTAATTCTTAAAAAAATAAAAAAAAATGCTTTTAAAGTTTTAAATAAGAAAATAGCATGAATAGAAATGTATAGAAATTCAAAATATGAACTTATTTAACATTACCACCGATTTTCTCAAGCATATCTTTATGCATCAAAAGGCCTAGGCAGAATGGCATTTTTCTTCACTTTCCGGTCAATGAGACCCAAGAGGATATCGACAAGATTTCTTATAAAGTTCGCTGGATTCTAGAGAATAGACACAATGGAATAAAGAGTATCGAGACAATAGAGTTTTCAAAAATAGTATAAACGTTATGGTTGGTAAAGAGGGTTTTAAGCTAATCTAAAAAGTGACCAAATTCCAGTTTTCCCCTTGAGATATTATTTTAGCTCCAGTATCTTATAGAATAAAGGATATTAGTAGAGAACGTATATGAAGCGGGGGCACTAATTAGTGCTCCCACGCAGACAAGCCTGACAAATGAAGACCCCCCCCCCACGAAAAGTGTGGGACTTTATTGGGTGAGGGGAGGGTGGGGCAGTAATTAAGATGGTATATGATTTTTAACCACAAATGATCAAAACTTTAATTTTTTAACCAAAAAATGTCCAAAATGTGTGTTCCCCATCAAAGGTCGGCAAGATGGGGGGAGGGGACCCCCGATGAGGTGGTCCCCACCACCCCGTAATTCGCATATATTTTTCAATATTTAATTTTTACAAAAATTTATGTTAAAAAATATTATCGTCAGCGTGTTTCCCATAAGTCGGCAAGGTGGGGAGGGGGACCACCTATGAGGTGGTCCCCACCACTTCATTAAACTCGGCTAAGATTTTAATAAAAAAAGGCCTGTTTTTAGCTTGAGGTAGTCNGCAAGGTGGGGAGGGGGACCACCTATGAGGTGGTCCCCACCACTTCATTAAACTCGGCTAAGATTTTAATAAAAAAAGGCCTGTTTTTAGCTTGAGGTAGTCCTCTGATACCCAATTTTTATGGACCACTTCATATGTCCGGCGAAGTCCATGAGGTGGTCTCCCCTTAATTTTGGGCCCATGAGGTAGTCACCCCTTAGTTTTGGGTCCATGAGTGAATGGGTCAGGGGAGAGGCCCCCTTGCTGACCTATGTTCCCCATAGTCGAAAATCCCCGAGTACAAAAAATTTGCTGATTTCGAAAAATTTTTGCAACAAAAATTTTGTTAAAAAATAATATCTCCATCTTGTTCCCCATAATCGAAAATTTTTTTCTTTTTTTAAAATCATCTGTCGAAATTTTTGCGGGCAATCGATTGCGCGCATTTCAAAGCCTGAAAACGCTTTTCAATCGATTCCCTGCATAAAATTAACCTTATTGGCGTCATCTTTAGGAAAATTTTTGGGTCCCAAATTTATGTAAAAATTCTCAAAACTTTTGGATCAACTTAATAGAAAAAATCGAGTCTTGCTATGAAAAAATATTAGAGCTCATGCCCAAACAAAATTCAGTATTAACACCCAATTAACCCAACCTGGATTAACCCAATTCAGAAATAAGAAAACATGCCCATCGTCTAATCAATTTGTTATACTCTTCACTTTTATTGGGAAATATGCAAATAGGCGTCTTGTTTAGGAAATAGGCAATTTATAAATATAACTAATGAGGTAAAATAAGTTGAGATGCATTTGTCTTCTTTAACACTTCTTGGATCGGACGTAACCCAATGGTGCAACATTTAAAGGGGGAGGGAAAGTCATTGCGAGTTATCGACAAAAAATGTTTTCGGCGAAAAATGATCGAGTAATGTAAAATAAGCCTAATATTGGATGAAAATTAGAAATATTAACCCGAAAAAATTTTTTTAGCGATAAAAAAATTTGTTTGACCCCCTATTGACCCCTATCGGGGTCAAAAACTCCATGTTAAAAAATCAATTTTTCAACTTTTTTATCTTGGCTCCAAATTGGTTGATTTTTGGTACTCGGGGGTTTTCGGGCATGAGAAATCGATTGGCGCGAGTCCCGAGATCCAAAAAAATTTTTTTTGACCCCCTATCGGGGTACCCCCACGTAAAAATCAATTTTTTCAACTTCTTTATCTTGGCTCCAAATTGGTTGATTTTTGGTACTCGGAGGTTTTCGGGCACGAGAAATCGATTAGCGCGAGTCCCGAGATCCAAAAAAATTTTTTTTGACCCCCTATCGGGTCAAAAACCCCCGAGTACCAAAAATCAACCAATTTGGAGCCAAGATAAAGAAGTTGAAAAATTGATTTTTTAACATGGGGTTTTTGACCCCGATAGGGGTCAATAGGGGGTCAAAAAAATTTTTTTATCGCTAAAAAAATTTTTTCGGGTTAATATTTCTAGTTTTCATCCAATATTAGGCTTATTTTACATTACTCGATCATTTTTCGCCGAAAACATTTTTTGTCGATAACTCGCAATGACTTTCCCTCCCCCTTTAATGCTGCATACGATACCGAAAAAAGTGACCTTGGCCAGGTTTAACAAATTTCTACCAAAATCTATTTTCTTTTTCATATACTCAGGGGAAATTTGTTCGGCAAGATTTTGATTCCATATTATAGAGGGAAATTTTCTTCAGAGCTTTGCTGAAGATCACTTTTTGCCAAAACTTCTAAAAACTGGATAAAAATTGATTTTTCTTATGAATAAGATTATAGTAGAAATATCAATTTTTATCCAGTTTTTCGAAGTTTTGGCAAAAAGTGATCTTTAACAAAGTCGTAAGAAAATTTCCCCTATAATTAACATCTAGCCGAAAAAATTTTTCCCTGAGAATATGTAAAAGAAGTTACATTTTGATAGAATTTTGGTAAATAGCTAATCAAGGTCGCGGTCTCTCTGAGAGTGACTCCGAGTGTTATTTCCGAGAGACGCTCGTTAAAAATGTAACAATTTTTTTATTTTTTGAAAATTTTACACATGTGTAAATTTATGAAGTTTAAAAAATTGTCGATTCAACCATTTCAATTGAAAAATTCCTTCGGATTCGTGTTCCTCATACCTGAAAACCCCCGAGTACAAAAAATCAAGCGATTTGAACTTTCTGAAAAATCGATTTTTCCCCTTGGAAAAATCGATTTTCTCCAAGGGAAAAAATGAAAATTTTTTGTCGATTTTGGTGTCAATCGTCTTCTCTCATTGTCCCCTACAATTTTTGCAATGGCAATGAAAGTTTAAATCTAACGTTCCCGAGATCTTCTGGGCAAACACATACACACATTACACGTTTAATGTAGTAGGGTAAAAGAGATTATTTATAAAATAGAAGAATTAGTTTAAATGAAAAGCAAATATTCAACTTGCGACTATGGATAAAATGCAATTATCTATGTGCTATCTTTAAAGACCTAATTTGAATGAATTAATGTTTATTCCAGGTATATTAGCTATGTAGGTATATTGGCTATATATTAATGATATTTAAATGGATAGTGCAAAAATTGAAAAATGCATATTTATTTTTCCTATTTTATTAAATTTTTAAAATTTTGCTTACCGTCACTTAGATCCACACGTTCACAATCACCTTGTTCGCTGGTTGATAAACAATTTAGGGAACCATGTTCGAAGAAACCATATGTTTCAAAAGTATTTATGGCTGACGGTGGTATCTAAATTTTATGGGAATATAAAAAACCTTTAAAAATAATCTAACTTTTAATTAAATCCGTAAAATTTATTATACTCTTATATATCATTTAAATGTTTGTATTTCAAAAAGATTTTAGTTGAGGTATTCAATCGACTTTTCATGAAAAGTGATGTTCTATAAAGCTATTCTTTATAATAACATGGAGGGGTGTCAGAAAAAAGATTTTTTTATTCGATTTATAGTTTTTGAGAAAATCGATTTTTTGTCATTTTTCAGAAAAGTTAATTGTTGAGGTGTTAAAATGTCGTTTTGCGACATGCGGATTTTTACGTGAAACTAGAGAGCTTTTAGTGTGTATTGAAAAAAATATGAAATCTTTTAAGCTCTGGAAGTTGGAGAAAAATGAGTTTGAAATTTAATTTCCAATGTAAATTTTAAATTTTGCAATGTTTGACTTTTCGTATTAATGTTTAAATTCAATTGAATCAGGCAACGTTGCATGATTCAATCAAATTTGATTTTCGAAACGATTTATCGAACATTACAAAATTCAAACCTACGCATCAGCGGTGGACATTGTCCGCAATTTTATCTCACGTATTTTTATATCGCGGTATATATTTGCACAATATATATAAATTTTCGCACATAAATTTGAAAAAATGCTGTAACTTGAGATCCGTGGTTTAAAGATCACGACATCCGTGGTGGAAAAAATCTATACTCATGACCACACATGGGAAATAGATATTTTAGAGTATTCATATACCCGAGGTCTCACGTTTCGTAGGCAGTTTAGAGTAGGGACGTCATACTCATTTTTAGGAAAGGGGGCAACAAATCTACAAAAAGGAGGCATTATTTTTTCAATTTTCAAAAACAGAAAAAATTTTAAATTTTTAATAATTTTTTAATAAAGCGGGTTTTGCATCTCGCAGGCGGTTTAGAAAGGGGGTCTCACAGTAAAAAATTTTTTCAATATCCATTTGCCTATGTGTACTCTTGAGTACCGCAAAATCATGAGGGAGCGTGCATTCGGGAGCTCTGCTCGTAGCGTTCGCGCACCGCTCGGAGAGCTCAGGAGCGCAACTCGAAAGCGAGGCCGAAGGCCAAGCCCGAACACCATAGGCGCTCTATTTCCAGTTTATAATATTAAAAATTTAAGCTAATGTACAAAATTTTTAACTCTAAAATTTCCTTATTAACAAATTGATTATAATAACTTCTATGGCATGGAAAGCAATGAAATATTGAGTGGTTAGGCTCGCAAAGACTAGAAATTGATTTTTTGATGTCTAAGCCGTTGAGAGAGAAAATAAAATGACGCGCATTTGCATTAACTCTAAAATTCTGCCGTATTTCTATACGCTGGTAAATTACTTTTATAAATTCATATTAAAAATTTTTTGACAGTAAATCAAAATTATTGTCAAACAATAAGCAGAAAGTTAAATACATTGAAAACAATAGAATGTAGAAATAGATCGTTTGGCTTTATACGATTGTATGAAACATTTGAAATTTATGAAACAATTTAGATATTATAGGATCTACCAAACAATCGTGTTTTGTAAATTTAGTCATTTTCGGTGATTCACAGTTTCCGTAAGACCCCTTGTAATAGTGGCATAGGATCGACTAGAGAAGGGCATCGCCCCAAAATCATTAAGGAGACTTTTATCTTATGTTTTGGACTACTGAAGGCCTGCCTTCAGTAGTCCAAAACATAAGAGGAGAGATCCTTATCGTTTTAACGATTTTTATCCCACTAATGGGACAGCTGCAAAGGGCCATCCATTTTAATTTATGGATGGCCCTTAGCTATAGTCCATTTCCGTCGCCAATGAGAAAAAAGTCCGGACGAGATGGCCAAGTGGTAAAGCTCTCGCTTTCCACTCCGAAAGGCGATGGTTCGATCCCGGAGGTCGAAATCAGAAATATCATAATTCAAGATTTAATCATATAAACTACAAAAAAATCGGGATTCGACCTCCGAGATCGAACCCTCGCCTTTCTGAGTGCAAAGCGAGAGACGACTTGGTCATCTCATCCGGACTTTTTTCTCATTGGTGGCGGAAATGGACTATAGTTAAAAAATAAAAGAATATTTTTATATATAAAACTAACCTGTGAAGAAATTTTGTCTTCTGGTGCCATATGAATTAATTTTGGTTTACCGGTACTAAATACGTGAGAGTCACCTAAAAAATTAAATGTCAAGAAGCATTCAATCAGTGTATCACGAGCTGAGCAAAATGACTTATGACGTTTGATTCTCACATAGAAACTTTATATTAGTACCGAGAGCCGAGTGCTCTGCGCTCGTGGTTTTTTCGAAAGTAACTTCAAGCGGCACCCCTGAGCGACATATTGCTTTTCCGCCAACAGGACCACGCAGGGATGCACATTAGCAGGGAAATCAAGCTCAGTATATACTGGGCTTGAAATGTATATATTTTCCCCAAGGGGTAAAAATGGAAAATTTTTTTGTCCGAATTCAATGATTTTGGTGTCGATCGTTTTATAACATTGTCTCCTACAGCTTTTGCAATCGCGCTCCGGGCTTAAACCAAGCATTCTCGAGATCGTCTGGACAGACAAACAAACAATGTAGTAGGATATAAGGCATTTCTTTTTCTCGGTAACCGAAGTTACCACCGAACTGTAACAAAGTATCCTCCCCCCCCCAATTTCAAATGGCTTCGCAAAAAACCGAAAAAGTTGAAAAAAAAACCGATAAATTATTAATGAATATTTCCGAATTTCATTAAAAATGACCAAATGTTCTCTTAAAATGTCCAGAATTTCATTTTTTAAATCAAAAAGTATCATTTTTCACCAAAAAATGCCTTTTTCTTTAACATTTTCAGCTTAAATATGGCAAATTTCAACAAAAAATCGCGAAAATTTTGTTTAAAAGAACTGAAAAAGTCGAAAAAACCGAAAAAACTGGAAAAAATCTGAAAAATAAAAAACTGAACGAAACCAAAGGGTTGGAAAACCGATAAAAAATTGAAGGTTTTTTATCGATTAAGAACGAAACGAACGCTTTTTATCGGTTTTCCTTACTCTATCGTGCGCGTTGGTTATAAGTTATAAAATATTGATTGTGTTAATTAAATTTATGCACGCTATACGTTATATTTCTCAAATTGATTAAAAACTAATTTTCTTAATAAAAATAATCTTAAAGGAGTCTGGCCGAATATAAGTAGAGATATATAGAAACATAAAATAACTAGTCAACGAAGGCAAATTTATTATGATATCCATGTGAAAATAGTTTGTTGTTGCTTAAAGTGGAGAAGAGTACAGCTTTTGGGCATATTCGCATACGAGAGTAATTGAATTCGGCCGGGCTTTCAAAAATTGCGAGAATAGGAGGAAAAGACTAGTAGCATGCATCACGACTTAACAAGGCATATTTTAACGAGAAAACGAACTACCACAACTAAGCTATTGTATTAGGATTTTAAGACAATTTTTTGAGAGCATAGTTTGTTGCGTGGTAACCTCAAAATCCTCAATTGACCCCAAGCTATAGTGGTTCGAAAATGTTGCCTATGGCATGCCAAAACTTTTAAATATTTTTTTATTTTATAGTTGAGTACACAAATCCTGTAAAAATTTTGTTCAAAAACTTTAAACATAGCGTTCTAAGGCCAAGGAACTGCATAGCAACCGGGGCCGCAAGGAACCGGTTCCGGTTCCTTGGTCATAGAACGTTATGTTTTAAGTTTGTGAACAAAATTTTTGGCAGGTTTTGTGGCAAAAATACTATAAAATAAAAAAAGAATTATGTATTTTGGAATAAAATTGTTAAAGATATTTTCGAACCCATTTTTCCCATTTTTCGAAGAACTGGAACGGCATCCCTGTGTGGTCGTGAGACATCCCTAGCTCATGCACGTTCTTTAGTTTTAATTTTAGTTAAAAAAAGAATTAATATAGAAAGCTGTTAGTAAAAAAATAAATTGCTAGAATTTTAAGCATAAGCCAATAAAGATTAAAATATTCATGGCATGGATTAGTATTGAATGGACCTAGTCAGCTTCTGCTAAAGGTTCCAATTTCTCAAAGTAAATGAAGCATAAATTAGATTGTTTAGCTTTAAAGATTTTAGAGAAAATATTAAATTGATTATTATAAAAAGCATAACGAATATAATGGAAAACAGATCATTTAACACGGGAATATTTTTTTAAAACTCTTTCCGGTTTATTCGATTGTTTTTGGTCATACTTTTTAAGTTGTTAAAGGTCCAGTCCGAGCGGGAAAAAATTGCATTTTTTGTTGATATTCAGAGGCATACATGGGCAAGCAGGGGGGGGAGGGGTACTGGGCCCCAAAATACGAATTGGTCCCAAAGGTTACTGTCGACAAAAAAAACGTCGACAGGCGAAAAAGTTGAAATACGAATTCGTATACAAATTTTTTTTGGACCCGACGAATTGGAAATACGAAATCGTAGTCAAATACGAATTCGTATATATGTTTTGGACGTATTCGCCGTCAAAATACGAATTGNTTTTGGACCCTACGAATTGGAAATACGAAATCGTAGTCAAATACGAATTCGTATATATGTTTTGGACGTATTCGCCGTCAAAATACGAATTGGGCCATTAATTTTTCCCCGATACGACGAATTAGGGGGGGGGTACAGACTCCCCCCCCCCTTGCCCATGTACGTTCGGAGGGTTCATAAAAATGGGGCATTTTTTGTTTTTACGGCATGTTTTGAATCGTTGTAGTTTTCGAGATAATTTCGTTTGAAATTTTGAATTTGTATACATGTTTTCGTTGTAATACACAAACTTTTTTGAATTTTTAATCGATTTTTAAATTTTCATAAAATGAAAATTGAAGCAATTTTTAATAGCTAAATGAGACGAACAAAATAATACCAAAATTATTCAATTTGAAAATTATTTTAGTTATTGAAACGAAAATCTTCAAAAATTTTCAAATGTTTTCGTTTCAATAACCCAAAATAATTTTCAAAATGGATAATTTTGGTGCCATTTTATTCGTCTCGACGAGTTATAAAAAATGCTGTATTTATTTTTTTCTAAATGTTCAAGGATTTTGAATTATTTTCTTCTCAATATACAGATTTTAGTGATTCAGAAAAAAACTATCAGTACATGTTTTCGTTATAATACACAAAATTTCAAATCACTAACTATATGAGCAATTATCTCAAAAACTACAACGATTCAGAATTTACTGTAAAAACAAAAAATGCCCCATTTTTATGAACTTTCCTAATATAGAGGGGGGGGGCAAAAATAAATGGGACTTTGGTACAAAAGTAATGGGATTTTTGTCCAAAAGTAACGGGAATTTGGTCCAAAAGTAACGGGAATTTGGTCTAAAAACGAGAATTTGGTCCAAAATTTTCCTATTTCCCAGAAATTTGGTCTAAAAGTAACGGGAATTTGGTCCAAAAAAATATTTTTAGACCAAATTCCTGTTACTTTTGGACCAAAATCACATTACTTTTGNTGGTCTAAAAACGAGAATTTGGTCCAAAATTTTCCTATTTCCCAGAAATTTGGTCTAAAAGTAACGGGAATTTGGTCCAAAAAGATATTTTTGGACCAAATTCCCATTACTTGTGGACCAAAATCTCGTTACTTTTGGATCAAAATTCCGTTTCTTTTGCCCCCCCCCCTCCCTTATATATAAAAGTTGTATGGCAGATCACCATATTTATTTTGAGTGGATAACGAAATCTCAATTCAATTTCTACGATGAGTTATGGCGATTTTACTAAAGCGCAAAAATTTTGAGGGTACCCCTACAAAGATAACGCTCTATGCAAACTGGCACTCTTTTTTCAAAAATTTTCTTGCGATTTTGTTCCGCATAAAAATTGTTCTACAATATACCAAACCAAAGATCCGTCTTGCTATTGTTAAGCATCTTAATTAAATTAATTAGAAAACATGGTATAGAAGGGAAAGTACGCTAAGACTATTTCATTAATTGAATGAATAGCCTTTAAGGCTTCTTTCAGTTTCAAAATAAACCCAAGACTAGAATTAATTATATCCTTTGAATAAGCGATTTCTCATGTCAAGTATTATAACTGAGACAAGAAAAACAGCCGCCTACCGGTGGCCCTTTTAACTTTTTTTTCAACTTGACTTGGCGAAAATTTTTTAATGATTTCTTGACTATGTTTGAAAATTTTTCTCGCGATTTTGTTTCGCTTATAACTTTTTTACCGTTAGATTTTCAAGTAGTGCCATGAAAGTAAAAAATGCTCCAAATTTTGTGCTCTATCATATAAAATCAACTCCCCAAAAGCGGAATGGTTCTTTAAAGAGATTGATTTGCTTAAAATTACCTTTTGCAAAAAGATCCAGGATTTTCAAGCCATTGAAGTTTACCCCGGTAATCTTGCCAGTAAACTCATCAAAAAATTTTAAAGAACGACGGTGCTTTTTACGAATTGTGCCTAGACTGTGAAAAATATTGAAAGATGCACCCACAGATATTCTTTGATGCATGTTTAACGTATATAATTCATTTTGTTTATCTAAAATATTACTTGCGAACAGGCCCGTAGGATGGAGGGTCCGTTTCGGGAGCGGTCCCTCATTTTGTCAAAATTTTGGCTAAAGACATATAAGGGTACCATTAGGAAAAATTTTGACTTTTTTGAATGTCAAGGGCGTCCCGGGCCCCAAGTAGCTATGGGTCTGCATGCAAACGGTGGCGTAGCAAGGATTTTACGTTAGGGAGGGCTAAAAAAATTTTCCATCAAAATTTGAAAAAGTTATAAGGGTACCCCCATAGGTTACCAAAGGGGGACAGTACCTCTCTCCCTACCACTCATCCTTAGACCTTCTGCCTTTATAGTCATTCATCCATCCATCATGAGGGTTTGTGTACCCCCTACGATGGGGGCTGGCTATAGCCCCCTTCTGGCTAAGTCTATGCTTGCAAAAGACATATTCGTTTATAATACCTGATGGAGAATATTTTATAGCCATATGTTTATCTAGCGAAAGAGTTATATTGGCCTTAATTCTTGTTAATCTAATAATATGGAAGCGGCCATCGTTAACAAAAATATCAAAATATCCCAAATGATGATCACGACTTCCCAAGTTATAACGAAGTTGCACATAGCCACCACCCTATAACTAGTTTTTTAACTTAAAAGTTTGGAGATGAGACACTTGCGGACGGAGAATACCTAGTTACGTGCAAGTTCTTGAAGGGGATACCTATCAGCTAGTTGGGGAATAAAGGAAGAAGCCTAGCATTTTTATAGGATACCCAGCTTGACTTGAAAATTTTTGGGGGATACCTAGCTTTACTTGTTTTGGGGGAGGGGTCCTTACAACACTGAAAAGTCATGCCTCAACACTTTTTGGCGTACGCCCACTCCCTGTGCGAATTTTCCAGACATTGCCTCTTAAATATTATAAATAAACGCTTACGATAAAAAGTGTTAAATAATCTCCTTCAACACCACATTGTAAACTCAACAAAACCCCATTCGAATTATGAGTTTGGAATCCTAACACTAAGTTATCTTTGATTGTACTTGGACTCTGTCCTTCTGAAAATTCGTAGTAGATGGCAGACCTGTCGTTTGAATCAAACAAATAAGAAGTTCCAGCTAAATAGTTTAAAAATTATTAGGTTAGGCAATAAGCATTGCAAGTTTTATAATATTGGGTTGATGGGAAAGTCCTGTTACTCGATTTAAAGGTATCTCGTTCATAGGTCGGCAAGGTGGGGGGAGGGGAGGACCCCCGATGAGGTGGTCCCCATCACCTTATTAAATTCGGCTAAAATTTTAATAAAAAAGGACCTTTTTTTAGTTTGAGGTAGTCTTCTGACACCCAATTTTTATGGACCACCTCATATGTTCGGTGGGGTCCATGAGGTGGTCCCCCCTTAATTTTGGGTCCATGAGTGAGTGGGTCAGGGGAGACTTCCCCTTGCTGACCTACAATCTCGTTCTAGAAATCGATTTTTTGCAAAAAAAATTTATTTTTTAAAATGAGATTAGGTCCTTCAGATATAGGTGGACTTTTTGAAGTGACAAGTGAATATTGGCAGGTGCGCAAGT
The DNA here is from genome assembly GCA_900406225.1 of Acrobeloides nanus. Lineage (NCBI taxonomy): Eukaryota > Metazoa > Nematoda > Chromadorea > Rhabditida > Cephalobidae > Acrobeloides > Acrobeloides nanus. The sequence goes on along the minus strand of OZJO01016735.1, from coordinate 10,475 downwards.
AATCTAGGGATCCAATATGTAATAAATATCATTCAATGACTCGCAATATTTATGGATCACCCTAATACGAAATATACTTACTGTCTTCACAATATTTTCCACTATAAGCAGTATATGAGCAGTCACAAAAAATTTTTCTCCAATCTTGATGGCATATTCCATCATTTTTGCAAGTTAATGGAGTACAACGTTCAGATGGTCCTAAAATCAAAAAAACTTCGATCTGGCCGATGTATTCCAGTATGGTAAACATTTTTAGCTTGACTTCGAAAAATCTGAGAAAATTCCTTTTCGATCCCNTCAAAAAAACTTCGATCTGGCCGATGTATTCCAGTATGGTAAACATTTTTAGCTTGACTTCGAAAAATCTGAGAAAATTCCTATTCGATCCCTTCAATTACGGCCCCGTGAAAAATGGCTCAAAAATCGAGCGCTAATCACTAAATACATCCGACTTGGATGGTAGTCGAACCATTTAACACTAAGGCTACCTAGGTTCGAACTTTTAAGATATTGTCTCTTAAATCTTATAAACAATTCCTACCTCGGCAACCTTTAACAACTGATATTGTTTGATCGGAATCATTCATTAGATCAAGATGATGGCGTTTAATTTTTAATGACGAAAGGCATCCTTTAAAAGATCTTGTTGTATTAATAAACTCTGGCAGATGAACTTGTTCTGGCAATCCTCCTTAAATGCTTTAATAATATGTGACCGTGATTTAAAGGTAATGAACAGGCAATTAATTCACAAAAAAATAACGATACCCAAAAAAAGTTGTCCATATAAGGCAGCTTTGTGATTTTTTACTTCGGTTAAAGTTGCAGTAAAATTATCCACCGATATAAAGTGAATTCCTGTAATCACATCCTAAATTGAATTGAATAATACCACAGTACCGGAAGGCCGAGCACTAAACGCTTGAGTGGGAGAAGAGGAAAAGAAGAGGTGAATGTGAAATTCCCCCTCCGAGCGCTTTTCACACTCACCTCTTCTTCTCCCCTCTTCGAGCGCATTCGAAAAAGAGAACTTTTTGAACAATAAGTATCACTTTTTTGTCTCCGATATCGATTCGACCCTTTCCTGCGGTCAATATCAAAAAATTCTTTCAGATTTGAGTTTCCCATGTCGAAAAACCCCCAATTGCAAAAAATCAGCCGATTTTGAGAACTTTTTGAAAATAAATAATATGTACTACTTTTACCCCAAGGGTAAAACATTTAAAAAAGTCCTATTTCGATGATTTTGGTGTCAATCGTCTTCTCTCATCGTCCCCTACAACTTTTGTTTTAGCATTCAAGGTTTAAATCTAACGCTTTTAAGATCGTCGGACAGACAAACTCATATACAGACATTACACGTTTAATTTAGTAGGATAAAAAATAAATAATGAATTTTTTCATCACTACCTGGTATAAAGTTACGGTATGCCATTTTAGATCATTTAATTTATAGGAATAAGGCAGGTGAATTGTTGTTGTATAAGAATTCGATCCATAACCAAATATATATTTAAGTTCGCCTTTAATTAGTTCTATGACGGCGAGATCACCTTTAGAGGTGGAATTTGAAGTTAATAATAATAGCAAACCAGAAGATACTAACGTTTTAAATTTAAATGAAATTCGATAAATATTTAAAGAAATATTAGCAAGTGTATCGTTGGAAAACATAATATAGCCATCTTGATCAGATTCAAATGAAATGGAGTTAGTTTTAAATTTTCTAAAAGTTTTATTAAACACGTGTTTTGCTTGGTGGGCGCGAGGGTATTCAACTAGCGTTGCTAGATGTTTTTTACAAACGTTACAAAAAAATTTGGTGACGTTACAATAACGTTGCAAATTTTTTGGTGACGTTACAACAGATAATTAGATTTGAAAAACAAGGCCTACTTTGACTGAAGAATATTGTCTTCTACAACTAAATTATTCACTGCAACTTTTGCCTTTAATTTGTGAAGTATATCATATTTATTGAATATAAGATAAGACATTTCGCCATCGTAATAAGACCTTTCATTTGATTCTTCTAAATACAATTTTTTGGAATCAAAAAACCACAATACATGTATAATAGAGTAATACTGTGGGGCAGAGCGCCTCATGCGCTCGCGAATTCTCTGAAAAATAGAACACCATGGGGTTCTATTAGAGGAAATACGGTATTTTTGTTTCAAGAACTCAATTTTTCCCTGAATCAGGGTTAGAAAAGCATTTTCAGGATTCGGGAATTGCGCAATCGATTCCCCGCATAAACTACCCCTAGAGTGGTCATTTTTAGAAAAATAAATTTCCGGGTCCCAAAAAATAAAAAAGCTACTTTTTTGGCCACCCTATAAATATATGAATAGCTTATAAGCCCGCCTTCATCGGGTCCATGAAGCTAGTATATTTCAATTATTGTAAATGCTCGTTTTCAATCAATTTAAAAGGATTGTTTACACTCTAGCGTTGACGCTTTTATGTGTTTATATTCGCTGTTAACGCTAGTATTGAGCTGACGCAAAGTGTGTGTAAACAAGCCTTAAACTATTCTTTCGGTAATGTGGTTTTTAGACCCATGAAATATTAGAATAATATTATTTCATTTTTTTAATGATTATGCTTACCACAGCTAACTTTGCAATAACTAATTGGTGAATGAATAAAGTGACCAACAGCAATTTTGTCAATATGAATAATGACGTTTGGCGTTGTAAGAAAATCTATATTTTAAAGATTACATTTTTTATTTTAAAGATTTTAATCGAAATTTGAATAAACTTCAGTTATTTTAACATCTATGAATTTATGAACAAATTATTTTAACATTTATAGATTTGTTATTCACGACAAAAGAAAAGTTTGAGTCAATGTGTTCAACTCATGAGTACTTTTGTGTACACAACATATAGTGTACACATGAGTATACATGAGTACTCGTGAGTTGAACACATTGACCCAAAATTTTTTTGTCGTGAATAAAAAATCTATAAAGGAAAAAATTCAAATTCGATTCCTACGACGATTTCGCTCGTGTGTATACAACATATGTGTACACAAACACATATTTACACGGGACAACACTGATCGCATAGTTTTTTAAACAATAGTTGCAATCGCAAATTTATGTAGTCAATTATATAAAACTTACAGCTATGTTCCCACTTGTTGTCCTTATACAACAATATTTTTTCTCCACGTCGTCTAATTTTTATTTTGTGCCATTGATTATCATTAAGACCACTTCCCCAAGTAAATGTCTAAAAAGATAAACTAACCAATTATGAAAGGTGTATAACTTGTGTTCCTTTATTATGATCTAGCTTCAATTCAAGTTCACCATTTATTAATGTTAATAAAATTCTATCTGTAGGGAAATTTTTTGCATGCGTATCTAAAAGAATAGCGTCATCATCTTCTGTCCGAAATCTTATATCAATATCTTCAGCTTCTGTTTCAGAGGTAAATGGTAATTTGATAATGGCAGAATCAGTATCTAATGCTGGTGAGAATGATATGATAGTTTGATCTAGAGATGAAAATTGTTCAAAATAATAATTCTTACTTTCATCACAAGAAGATTGATTAATATCGTAGATTTTTTCATTTTCAATAACACATATAGCCTCGTATTTACATAATCCTGTAGTACAGTATTTTTCGGCTATAGTATTAGGACACCCCAATGAAATGCCTAAAAATAAAGCACAAATGGTTTTTTTGGCACAATTTCAATTTGTTAAAGAGATCTCGCGCGGATGTACGGACCATCCCCCATAAGAGGGAGTGCTCAATCCTAAACACCGTTACCAGCAATATTATGGGGAATAAGAGCGTTCCGGCTAAAGTGCTATGCCGAGGCAAGGAAATGTGACTTCATCGGGAATCGAAGCCGGGCCTCCGGATTGCTGAATACGGTATTCCACCACTAGACTATGACGGANTGGGGAATAAGAGCGTTCCGGCTAAAGTGCTATGCCGAGGCAAGGAAATGTGACTTCATCGGGAATCGAAGCCGGGCCTCCGGATTGCTGAATACGGTATTCCACCACTAGACTATGACGGACGAACACAAGAATAGGTTTTTTATATTTATGATTAGTATACCTTTAGTATAAAAATTCGAATTTTCATTTTGAGATTCAAATATGTTAACTATTTGAGCATTTAAACCATTTATTCTAATATTTTTTAGACACCCAATAAAACCTTGTCTAAGAGAAGCTGTCCATACACTTGAAGGCATTTGAATATGTTCATAGTCAGAATTGGTCATATTAGCTATAATTGGATACCAAGGCACTGCACCGATATAAATAGGTTCTTCTTAAAACAAGATATTTTTAAGAACTGTAATGGTAGATTTGGATAGATTTTTATTTTTAAGTTTTCTAACAAGGAATGCTCAACATAGGAAACGCGGAACTTGACAAGAGGCCTAGTGGGTTTGAAAAAACTCGGCCTGAAAACAATTATGGCATATGTTTCGGATCCAAATCAAAAGAAAAATTTTTGGCTTTTAAGGTTTTTCCTTTATAACAAGGTCTAACTGTTTGAATTGAAATTAAGCCTCTGTGGTGCAGTGTCGAAGCAGTCAGCGTTCACCACAATGAATCTAGGATTCGACTCCCAGCTCCGGCATAAAGTTTTGGAGGATTTTAAGCCAAAATTTTTTTTTTGGTTCGGATCTGAAACATATTCATAATTGTTTTCAGGCCGAGTACTTTCAAACCCACTAGGCCTCTTGTCAAGATCCGCGCTTCCTAAGTTGAGTATTCCTTGTAAGATTGAAAGCAAAACTATCATTTGGGTGTAATTACTTTAAACATGACTTTGTTATTAAACTGTTCAAAAAAGTAATTAAAAAATAATGACCAAATTATACAATACCTATTATAAGGTTTGCCGAAACGCCAGGTGTTGAAAAGTCTGTTTTAACACCGTCCACTATAACTGTACCAGTTCTTCCAGTCCTTTCAAAAGTAACACTATGCCAATATTCATCATTAATTTGTTTAGAGGTAGTCTAAAATTTTGTACAAGATCTTATTCTTATTACGTTTATAAAAATTACTTGAAGTCGAATATATCCAGAGCCGAGGTTAATAATAATAAAAAGATGCCCATCAATTATTTCAAATGATATATAATCTCCATTACTACTATTTGATATGCTTTTTACACCGTGATATAAGATAAGGCCATACAGTTTATTTGTACGAAATTGAAAGGCTAAAATTTGTAAGAATCTTCTTATATACAATGTGTAAGTTTCTACGCTCAATTAGCGCCTCCGGTTATTTGAGTTGGTTATCCCATCTCATCTCTCATTTCTCTTTTTCCCTCCTCCTCTCTCCCTTCTAATTTCCCCTCACGCTCCTTTCTTTCTTCTCATTTTTTCCTTTTCCCTTTTCATTTCCCCTGTCTTACTTCTCTTTCTTATTTTCTCCTTCCTCTCTCCCTTCTACTTTCCCCTTCTCCTTTCCACTTCTCATTTCCCGTTATTCCCGTTACTTTTGGACCAAATTCCGGTTTCTTTTGTCCCCCTCCCTATATTAAAACTGGGCTCTATTAAAATAAATAGGGTAGTATGTCTGACAAAGAAGTGTCTTGAAGTGAAACTCGAATTTCCCAAAATCATATGGCCCAGTTTGTTGGCCCTGCTGAGTAACTTTTAGAGTCTAGAACAACCCTATAATTACAAAAAATCTAAGGCAAAAAGATTATCCTATTCATTATTTAACGAAAACATTTAATTTAAGCAGTCTTTTAAATATAGATGGATACCTATGCTTCCACTTAAAAGAGAATTCCATTTTGGCAATGAAATAAAACTTTGACCCGTATTAAAAAATAGAACATCTGGAGGTAATGATTCTAAACTGCAAGCAAATGTAAGATCTCCAGCCGTTCTTATGACGGATTTTCCATATCCCTGATCAGCTAATTCAATAAGGTCAAGCAATTGAGCATCTGCTTCATATTTTATCTAAATTGTTATGTATTTTTTACTTATTATTATAGTAAATAAAGTTTATAGATTCCAACAAAAACATAATTTTCTGACTAGCATAAAAACATGCATTTCTACTAGATGTTTTCATAATATCGTTCGCATCTTTTTTAGCATATAACTTGATAGGAAAGGACTTTTTCGATGCGCTTTTTTGCTAGTAGTGGGTAAAAAGTAGGGTAGATGGGTTCAGGATTTTTCTTTCGGTATAGGGATTTTAAATCATTGATGCAATCACTTAATGGACCATACTTTATAAGGATACTAATAACATGGTTTTAATATGTTTACCTTTTTTATGCAACCTTGAAAATTTTGAGAATATATTGGAATATAATGTCGGTGAGCAATTGTACCTCCTACATATGCAAAGCTATTTCCTAACCATTCCGTATCGGTGGCAAACTGTTTTACATAGTCTGATTCGCCGTCAACTGTTAATCGCATCTAAAATACAAAATTAGCACCTTTGATTAAAGCAACAGTAAATCGTGAAGTAGAAATTAAAAGCTAACTATTTTTTATTTTATTCATTTAAGGGACCAATCCGAGCGAAAAAAAGTTACCATTTTTGTTGATATTCGGAAAGTTCATGAAAAATGGAGCATTTTTTATTTTTACGGCACTCTCTGAATCGTTTTAGTTTTTGAAATAAATGCATGTGAAATTGGCAATTTTAAAATTTGTGCATTACAACGAAAACATGTACCTGGATTATGATAGTTAGTTTTTTCCCTGAAACAATAATATCTGCATATGGAGAAGAAAATAATTTAAAATCCTTGAACATTTAGAAAAAAATACAGCATTTTTATAACTTGTCGAGACAAATAAAATGGCACCAAAATTATCCAATTTGAAGACTATTTTGGGTTATTGAAACGAAAACATTCGAAATTTTTGGAAATTTTCGTTTCAATAACCCAAACTAATTTTCCAATTGGATAATTTTATTCGTCTCGACGAGTTATAAAAAATACTATATTTATTTTTTTCTAAATGTTCAAGGATTTTGAATTATTTTCTTCTCAATACACAGATTTTATTGATTCAGGAAAAAAACTAACCGTCATGATCCAGGTACATGTTTTCACTGTAATACACAAAATTTCAAATTGTCAACTTCACATGCATTTATCTCAAAAATTAAAACGATTTAGAGGATACTGTAAAAACAAAAAATGCTCCATTTTTCATGAACTTTCCGAATATCAACAAAAATGGCAACTTTTTTCCTCTCGGATTGGTCCTTTAACTATAGTTTTAACTATAACTTAACAATTTATAAATAATGTCTTTATAGAATGGAAGATCTATTAATGCACTGCATTCGGGGTAAATTAAAAAGCAGTGATAGTGCAAATAAAAGAAAAATTAACTTAATAATAATATAAGGTTCTAGTCAAACACTTAACAAAGTAAATGTGGTAAAGATGGGACGAAATTATAGTAGAGAAATTCGTAACGAATTTTCGCATTTTTAATTTCGCGAAATCGATATGCGAAACCGAAAAGAAAAATTTATGTGGAATTAATTTTTTAATAAAAATTGTCAAAAACCGGATATTGTGAAAAAAATTTTAGGAAAAAATGACAATTTTTAGTCTTTTTTATGCCAAAAATCGAATTTTTAGTCAATTTTTCACCTTCGGGATCAAAATTTTTACGATTTTGAATATTTTGTAAAAATATCCATTTTTTCAATAAAAACGACAAAAAATAACGAAATTAACAATAGCATGGCCGGATCAAAATGCCCAATCTTTGTCAAATCAAGTGCAAAAATCCGGAGTTTTTTCAGAGATTTGCGATTAACTTTTCATTGAAACGAAAACTTGATATAGGCTCTATACAAAAGTTGTGGGGCAAATCACCACCTTTCTTATGCGTGGTCAACGAAGTCTCAATTCAATTCATACGAGGAGATATGGCTGTTACATAAAAACTACCAAAAATAAAATGGTCATATAAAGGTAGCTAGCCACCACTATGTGAAACTCTTTTTTTGAAAAATCGTTCGCGCCATCTTGTTCAGCATAAAAAACTTTTTATTAATGTATATTTGTTACCGGCGGCTATGCTATTGTTAATATTAAAAAAATTTCGCTTCGCCAACAAATGGCGAAATACTAAAACGAAATCTCAATTTCGTCCCATCACTAAAACGTGGTAAGTAAAAAATTGGTTACCGTAACTGTGGCATATTTAGCCCCATTCTAAACATGAGTCATTTTAGGCTTATTTTAGATTTTTATTATAAACTGTGTATTTATTTTTTAACTTACTACATGTACATCTCGATATAGTATAACTGAATGCCACTTGTTATCATCATATCGTGAGGGGTTCAACGATTTATTAAACATTCTTATTATTCTTCGATCACTTCCTGAAAGCTTTGAAGCTGCAATTAAAATACCCTTTTCTAATGATAATTGAATATAGTTCTAAAATGTATGTCTAATAAAAATTTAAAATTATGTTACAGTTTTATCTCCAGCGACAAAAAGAAGACCATTTTGGTGCGAAGTTTTAAAATAAAGGCTAATATTTTCATTTCTATTTTTGATGATTGCTGCAGTATCGTTTGTAACATCGTAACCTATCCATTCATTTGCAAAAAATGATAATTCTGACATGGACTTTTCTAAATTGTTAAAAGCCTTAGTATGTGTTGGATTAAAAGTTAAGAAAGTTTGGAGCAAGTTCCCCTGGTTTCCAACACTTAACGTTGACTAAACTCAGTAAAAAATTTTTTTATTTTCTTCCGGAGATTACCCATTTAGGGGTAATTTTATGCGAAAAATCGATTGCACGCACTCCCGCAACCTGAAAACCGCAGAAAAATCGCTAAAAACAACCATGCAGGGATGCATGGGGATGCAATTTTCTCGAGAAATGAACAAATATCGATGCAATTCGATTTTCTCGAGAAATGAACAAATATCCCCCCTGCGTGATCGTTTTTGACGAATTTTCATCATTTTTCTGCGGTTTTCAGGTTGCGAGAGTGCGCGCAATCGATTTTTCGCATAAAATTACCCCTAAATGGATAATCTCTGGAATAAAATAAAAAATTTTTGCCGAGTTTAGTCAACGTTAAGTGGCGAGAACCAGGGGAACTTGGTTCGAAAGTTTTTTGAGTAAATATATTACTGTTTTTTAGATTACCCAGCGTGTGAGAAAAGGAACACATAAAATGTGTTCGTACTTTAGTTATCCGCCAAGAGTTAAAAAAATACTTTTATCACATTTTAGACCTTCGAAATCAGTGAAGGCACAATCACACTTTGGTCCATCGTTTGTGCTATAACAACGCCCTTTATTTAAGCAAAATTTTGCCGGCTGATTTGAGAAAAGAAAACCCGCGTTACAATAATCTTCATCAATTTGTCTTGTACCGGTTGATTCAATCATTTGAGGAGAACTAACACCTATATAAAGTATTTTTTATTATCATTTGATTATGCACGTACAGTGTGACATTTGTTTTCATTTTAATTTTTGTTTCTGTTTTTAAACACAAAACAGAAACAAATAGTTATTAGTTGGTTTTTAAAATGAATGCCACACTATGCACATACCTTGAGGGTATAATCGATAAACCAAGTTTTTTACATTGCCCGCAAATCGTTTTGTATGACGTCTTAGTGGAGAACTCATATTTGTTAAAAAATGGATATCCTATAATTTTATGATGAGTTTATGTAACCCTTTTACTCACGCACATGTGTTTAGATTTTCAAAAAGTCTGACTCTTAACTTAAAAAGCTTAAAGGGGGGGAGACATTTATTCACTAAAATCCAGATTTTTTTTAAAAACTAAGTTTTATGGTGTATAAAGGGTAAACAATAGCTGAAAAATTGATTCCGTGCACTCCCAAATTGCGAAAACGCTTTCTTGACCCTGATTCAGGGGAGGAATCGGTGTATTGAAGCGAAAATTTTGTATTTTAACGGAAATTTAGCTTAATTTTCCATTTTCTCTGCAAATTTACGTCAATTTTTGATTTCCTACGTCAATTTAGTAGAACCGACTATGTAGTTTATTTTTACGCAGGTTTTATCGTGATCTATACAAAATTGACGGTTTGCGTACAGGATATTTATAACATACCCGATTTTACGTTGATTTTTTGAATTTTCTAACCTGTCTAAAACACCCTGGATAATTTTTTTTGGCCAAAATTTTTATCTGGCAGATGTATCTCATCACAGGGAACATTTCTAGCGTGTTTTTGAAAAAATCTGAGAATTTTCAATTTTTGAGCCATTTTTACACCTGGGTACTAGGAGGAAGGGTCAAAAAAATTTTTTCTCATATTTGTTCAAAAACACGCTAGAAATGTTCTCTGTAATGAGATACAACTGCCAGATAAAAATTTTGACCGAAAAAAATTATCCAGGGTGTTATAGGTAGGTTAGAAAATTCAAAAAATCAACGTAAAATCGGGTTTTTGAGCTTCAAACAGGG
>OZJO01016732.1:0-13336 GCA_900406225.1 Acrobeloides nanus | reverse complement strand
TGCGAAAATTAAAGATTTTGAAACACATTTTCTTAAATGAATGTAAATCCTCTTTTCAAGATTTTTGGTAGATTATCGTTTTTCAATGCCCTCATTAAGATGGCGTTAAAATTTTTCAGAAATTCGTTTTCGATAAACTCTTTTTGGGAGGCATTCAAGTTTATTTGGGCTATCTTGTAAATACAAAGACTTTAAAATTTATGGTACTATAACTGTCGCGACGTTTCATGTTCACCACGATATCTTTCGCCATGTTGACAAAAACCTATAATTTTCGCCACGTTCGTGTCAATATACATATTTATTGCAAATCAGGCAACTCAATTAGTCTGAAATTAAATATGTTTATTGACACGAAAGTGACGAAAGTTACGTGGCGAAAGTTACATGGCGAAAGTTAGTGTAGTGAGATTCGTGGCAAAAGTTATAGTGCCAAATTTATAGATTTATTTATATAGTTGGATGTTGCACAATATTTTGTTCGATTTCATGGGTATGAATTTGAGCAGATATTTTAAGCTTAAATTTGAGGACAGCTTTTCTATAAGGTGTTACAAACCAAATCGTAAGCAATGGATTTACAACAGGTATCCATACTAAGCTAAAAAATAATGTAATAGTCAGTACTACAGCATCAGCTTTTGTAATTATGACATAAACAGCCGTCAACAAAGGAGCAACACATACGACTAATGGTCCAATTGCCTAAAATTAAGCCTGTGAGATATGAAAAAGATTATACCTGGGCAAACAAGGCCTTATTGAGTTGGGAATGTTGTTGACGTACTTTTAGAGTTAAATGGTCCGTTTTATTGCGTAAATGAAGTAAAATTTTAATGGTGCACCAAATAACTATTCCATATCCTCCTCCAGCTAATACAAGAAGATCAAAACCGATCACATACACATCCCATCGGTCCTGTAAGGCAATAAGTAATGATTTATTCTTACTTGTAGAAACTTACAGATAATCCTATAAGTCCAGCTCCGGTGTGGTTCATGTTTCCTTCAATGAAATACATTCCAAATTCTGCATTNTCCCATCGGTCCTGTAAGGCAATAAGTAATGATTTATTCTTACTTGTAGAAGCTTACAGATAATCCTATAAGTCCAGCTCCGGTGTGGTTCATGTTTCCTTCAATGAAATACATTCCAAATTCTGCATTGGCTATGGCGATTTTTTCTGGGGTTGGGTAATAAAGATAGCCAGTAATGACAACATGAATGATTGTTAAAGAGAAAGGTACTGCTAACAAGGCAGTAAATATTAGTCGTGATATTTTAATGGATCTTAAATTAAGAAAATTTGTATAAAAAATTAGAACTGATATTTTCTCTAAAAATTTTGATAAACTTTTCGAAGCTGCCCCTTCAAACTTTTACGTATTTAATTTTTGTTAAAATATATAAGACAGTCTATTTAAAATTATTTTTGATCGTTCCTATTTTGGGGTCATCCAGATATTACGTAATCAAGTAGGGGGAGGGGGTAGCCAAATGATTGCGATTGATTACGGGGGGAGGGGGGGGGGTCAGGTCAATGATTACGTAATCATAATCTATAGAATTTTTCTAGAAATTAAATGAATTCCTAGAATTAAATGAAAACATCATTTTTCATAAAAACAGACGAGTTCAAAAATAATTTTAAATTAGACCGTCTTAAATGTTATAAGGATGTCTTACTTTACAAGAACCAGATATCTATAAATAAATTGAACAGAAATTGAGGTCATTGTAAAAGTTAGACCAAAAAGCCAAAAATCTAGAAATGCAGAATTCCATCCTAATGGTACGTCTCTTAAATANAACAGAAATTGAGGTCATTGTAAAAGTTAGACCAAAAAGCCAAAAATCTAGAAATGCAGAATTCCATCCTAATGGTACGTCTCTTAAATAGCCGTTCAGAATGATAAGTTCGTGGCCTTTTTTGAAAACTACTAACTAAAAAATGTCTCTTTAGAAATGTAGAAAAATTGAAAAAGATGTACTGGTTCTGCAATAGCCGTGCCAATGGTATAAATAATGTCAACAATACAATTTTGGAGCAATATCTTTCTATAAATATGCATTTCTTTAGGCGTTTTCTTTAGAATTAAAAATAAGAGTAATACATTCTCTATAATACCTAAAACAACTGTGATATTGTCGTTTATTCGATTAATTAGCCTTAAATTTAGCTGACGCACTAAGTTATCTTGTAGATTTTGCTCCATTACGTAAGAATAAGATTAAAAACAAAATATACTGTTGTGAACAAGATATGAGGATCTTTTATAAATAACAATTTCATTTACATATAATGCAAACTCTCTTTTATGTAAATGTATCTTCATCAAAAGATTGAAAAAGGGCGTATGACTCTTTTCTGAAGAGTACAAAGCGTTATAAGACGTAAACAGTGAACGATACAATAGGATTATATTAGAATAGGATTGATCATATGGTCGGTTGTCGTAGGTCAACATTCTTCACAAATCCAATTTCGATGATCTTGATGTCGTTAGAAAGCTGGGAACGCGGACTACAAATTCTTATAGGGTATGTGGGGTCACGTAATAGAAAAAGTGGTCGAAAAATTAGGTTTTTTTCAAAAATCCTGCTCTCCGGGGGTCAAAAATTTCAAAGAAATGGCTCTAGAAAAAAACTTTATTCCATCCGCATCTTCGTTTGGCCCTAAAAATTATCTACAGTGCCCCTACTTTGTTTTAGACTTAGTTTTGGACTGAATCTTGAACCTTCAAAAATATTTTTTTGTCTCTGAAAGTACGCATGTAAAAATTGAAAATTCTTTAGATTAGCGAAATTTGCCATAATTTATATATATTCGGAAAGTTCATGAAAAATGGAGCATTTTTTGTTTTTGTAGTAAATCCTGAATCGTTACCGTTGTCGAGATAATCCCGTTTGAAGTTGGCGATTTTTGAGTTGCGATTTTGATTTGAATTTCCCGCCAAAACCCTGATTTTCAATTTTTCAGGGATTGGCGGGAAATTCAAATTCATATGAAAAACTTTAAAAAAACGAAAATAATAGCCAAAAAAACGTCTTTTTGAATGAACGACTTGTTTTGTTAAAAAGATTTTAGCTCAGAATTTCTCTACTAACAAGGAAAAGGCTCAACAAAAACAAAAGTTAAAGAAAACAAAAGTTAAGTTGTCATTTTTTGAGTCTTTGTTTTTATGAAACCAAAATCCATTTTGCGCCCTGCCTGGATACAGAAAGTAATAGAAGATTTCAAAACAATTGCATTGAACTTTATAAATGTAATTTGAGAATATAAAAAACGCCTTCATTTATTTAATATTCATCATAAGATGGATGCGCATCCTACATGCTTTTAATTCACATTCTATATTATTTGAAAACCAACAAAATTTTTATATTCCACAGTTAATTTGTTTAAATTTGAAATATGATCTTAACATTTTGGCTTAAAAATTCATATTTGCGAAATTTAAGGATCGAAAAATAGCTTCCGCCCTAAAGATCAAAATACGTAGAGTCACATCAAGTGTAAGAACAGCATTGGATTTTATTTTTATGAGAGAGTGTAGAACCACATAGGGTTTTATTAAAGGAAATACTGTACTCTAGAAGAATTGTTACGATTATGGCTTTCAGCTGGAATTATAATAACGATATTGAGAATCTAGTCTACAGTAATATTCACAGATCTAATTCTAATTCTACTAAAACGCGAATCTCAAGAATCTTCAGCGTGGGTTTAGAAAGCTTAAGTCACGGCGATGATACTTCGAGAAGAGAGCTAGCCAAAAATTTGAAACTTTTAATCAGATTATTAAAATTTTCTGGTTTATATGTGGAATATACCAAACCAAATACTTTTAGTTTCTACATAGCACTAATACGAATTTTTATTATTGTTGGATTATGTGAGAAATTTTTTGAAAAAATTTTTTAAATTTTCTAGCAACTTATAAAATACTGTTCACACTCGGATATTTGGTATTTAAAGATTTTGACGAGAATCCATTTATATTTACCGGAATTATTGTGGTGTTAAGTTGGATTTTTAAATCATGGCTCGCAATGGTCTTATTTTTTCTCTGGGACCATCCATAAATTATATACGTTTGCAAAAATTTTCTGTGACCTCTATCCAGAACTGTTGATTTTGGTTCCCTTTTTCAACGTGAAAATTAAAATTTTTTTGGCAAACCTTTATAATTTTGAAGACCCCCCATGCAAACGTAATTTATGAATAGCCCCTCTTTGTATAACCATTGTGAGCGTACAGTTTTAGGTTTTCCTAATTTATTGGCAATATAAAGGGTATATTTCCGAGCTGCTACATGGAATGAACAAATATAGTCATTATTGTAACTCAAACAAGGCAAGAAGTTATATGATGAAAGTGATTATTATAGCATCTCTAATGTTTTTGGGAACATTAAGTGTCGCGCTTGTACATTCTATTTTAGCGCATATTGGATATAGTGATAAATCAATGTTGGATAAGAGGGCACAAGAAGTAAGCATATTCGTAACCAGAGGTTACCCCCCCCCCCCAACCCTCCTGAAAATTAAGGAAAAAAAATCATAAAGGTATCTTTATGATTTAACACCTTCCTTCCCAAACTCGAAATATCAGGTCTACCAATAAATCGAGGCGCATGGGTTTATCTTGCTAGGAAAAACCGTTTCCGATGAAAATTTTTTCAGGATATGATTAAAAGTACTCAGGAAGAGGATGGAGGAGTTAACTTTTTAAAAAGTCAGGTTTTCGTGTCAATAATCAACTTTTTTCTAATGGGGGCATGACGGAAATTTTAAAAAATCGCTATACCTCCCCTAATTCAGCGTGGTTTCGCCTGTTTACACGTATAACGGGGGTTTTTCACACGGGAAATCGATTGAAAGAAAACATGAAATTGAAAGAAAATATTTTTTGTTGCTTTCTCTAGCCCCCTACATCCCAAAATCAATTTTTTCGCCAAAACTCCCCTGAACTTTTCACAGAAAAATAACACTGGGAATCGATTTCCCGAGTGGAAAACCCCCCGAAAAATAAATTTCAAAGTCTCAAAAAATCTCAAAATTTTTGCCCTTGTTTTACTCACCCTATATAATGACGTCGGAATTAAAAGATCTTGAGACTATAGGTGAATAAGGGTCCATTTTATTTGGGATCTAATTAGGGGAGGGGATCCCTCGCTCTTGGAGGCCTGACCTCTCCCCCCGCCCGATAATTTTCGGAAAAATGAACCCTCCTATACACCTATGCTTGAGACCCCCTAAGAAATGGCATTTTTAGAACTAATTTGGGCCTAATTAGGGGAGGGGATCCAAAACGGGGGGGGGTGGATCCAAAACGTTAAATTATATAGACAAATTTTAGCTCATTTTTTATTTTTGGTTCTCACCCTATTTATCTAACCTTGTTTCTCTAACTTGCTATCTAATCTGGCTAATAGTTTTAGCCTTTTATGTTATTAGCTTAAATATGATTTCTGGAGAGTTAGAATACTTTAACGATACATTAAAGAAGGTATTAGATTTAATTATATGAAAGGATATACAAGGCATGGATCAGAGTTATTTTGGTTACGGTTATTGGGTTTCGGTTATGGCTACGGTTATAACCATAACCATAACCAAAACCATAACCAAAACCATAACCGAAACCATAACCGTAACCATAACCATAACTGAAACCATAACCGTAATCATAATCGAAACCATACCTATAACCGTAACCATAACCATAACCGAAACCAGTTATGGTCATGATTACGAAAATTCTAAGTTTTCAAAAAAATTAAAAAAAAATTTTTTTCAAAAATTCAAATTTCTCAAAAATTTTTTTTTGAAAACTTAGAATTTTCGTAACCATAACTAGTTTCGGTTATGGTTATTGTTTCGGTTATGGTTACGGTTATGGTTTCGGTTATGGTTACGGTTATGGTTTCGGTTATGGTTTTGGTTATGGTTTCGGTTTTGGTTATGGTTACGGTTATGATTTTGGTTATGGTTATCGTCCCCCCGCCACCATATAGAGTTTTTTGAATATAAAAATTCATCAGCCCATTGTGAAATGTCAAGCTTCTAACTTTATACTCAAATGTTCGATTCAGACAGAACGAAAAAATTTTATTTTTAGAGCCTCGAAAATGCTTCAATAATTGACATGGAAAATATTTTATTGAAAAATTTCTCGAATTATCTTAAAATGACAGATATTATCTTAAAAGCCAATAATATTTTTGAGGTAAAATAACAAAATTATTGTGTTGATTATTAGCAAAGAAAATAATTCTTTTAGGTATATACTTTTGTCATGGTCGGTTTAAACATTCCGACGTCAATGTTTGCTATAATAAGCGTTGTGCTTGGAATAAATGCTTGGTGGGCGAGTGCAATATTTTCAATCCCAACGATTTGCGCTCCTATTGTTGAATTGATCGGACTGGCGGCTATACCAGCCAAGGTTCATGCTACGGTAAAGTATAATATAAGTGGCACACAGGGGTCCATATATTTTCGAAAAATTGCGGGGGAGGGTGTATAGGGGCAGTTGCCGAAAAAATGCGGGGGTCCCAAAAATTTCCATTTTTTAGTCTTTTTGCATTTCTGGACCCCTGTCCATGTATGATAAGTGGGCAGGGATCCATAGATGGATCTTGCAATCAACGTTTGTGTCCATTTATTCGCCCAGCACTAATAAACATTTAGAACCGCAAAATTCACCGCATTTTATATGGAATCCCTCATCTGTGGAATCCATATAACGAGAAAACTTATCACATCGCCACGGTCTTTATTGATCACACCAATCAAAATGATATTGGTATCTCACTATGGGGTTTTGCTATTGTCACCAAGCCTTTGATTTTAACAGTAAGCCTCAATTTTTATAAAATTTATTATATTGTAACCTTTAGACTATATCTTTAACTGTTACCTATTTGATAATTTTACTACAAATGAATGGACATAACATTCGAAATTGAATTTTTAAATAAATAAAAGTGTTCGCCAATAAAGTGTTCGCAAATTAAAGATTGACATAAACATTCTGAAAATTGACCTAAGATTTCTCAAAAGAGGAGCATCGTCGCTAGCCCAAAATGCGCGCTTCCCCTGTAGTCGTGGGGGTACTAGAGCTTTTGGCAACGAGCATTTGACAACGAGCTTTTGGCAACGCGACTTTTTTGGTATTCCGATCTTTTGGCAACGCCACTTTTTTTAAACTTTTGGCGTTGCCAAAAGCTCGTCTTGCGTTGCCAAATGCTCGTTGCCAAAAGCTCTAGTACCGTCGTGGGCTACAATTTTCTTATTGTGAATTTCAAAATTTTCTTCATTAAAAATTATTATCACCAACCTTGCGTGCTTCATAATCTCAAAATACTTCAATTACACGATAAATAATCCGAAAAAATTGCCAAAAATAGGTTGGCTTTAAAACTTGAGAGAACCTACAGCATAGATTCTCCCCGGAACCTCCATTATGACCCAAAGGGAATTGTATATTTTCTATAGGTGTTGTGTGTAGTGTGGGAGGGGAATAAGTATAGCAACTATTTATTGTGCTCACATAATATAAGACTCTCAACAACTGACTAGGCTCTCTCGAGAAACCCTCCTTAACTGTTCCCTACAAAGCATAAACTACAGGCTACAAAAATAAACAATAATGACTTCCTTATATCCCCTTCTGATGCTCTTATATCTTTAACAGGATTCCATAACGAGAGGTAAACAAATTGAAACGAGTGTCAAGAAATCTTCGGCGGTTGTCGAAATTTTGGTTGAGTTAGAGATATGCATGTTGTATCTCTAACTGAGTAGGACAGATACTAGTTTAAGTCTGCATATTCAGACCAAAACTATCATCTGCCCTGCCCACCTGGGACCCAAAATAAGAAGTGGTCTTTGCATACGTAAATTTTTCGGATTTGCAATTTGACGACCTTTTTTTGGCCTCCAACTCAGGGGTCGTAAAATTTACGAATTTGCTCCTATACCCCCGAAAATAAGAAGTGGGTTCATGTATTTTGGTCAAAAATTTAAGAAGTGGGTTCAGTGGGTCCAAATTTAAGAAGCGGATTGAAATTTTAGGCAAAACATAAGGGGGACCCTTATGTGGTTTTCGGATTTTGGGCAAAATAAGAAGTGGTATCACAATTTTTCGGTCAATAAGAAGAAGTAGGGAGACAGTCCCCCTTGCCCACATATGCTCACAAGTGTCATTTTTTAGACATTTTTTCCAAATGTGTTCTTTCCAANTCACAATTTTTCGGTCAATAAGAAGAAGTAGGGAGACAGTCCCCCTTGCCCACATATGCTCACAAGTGTCATTTTTTAGACATTTTTTCCAAATGTGTTCTTTCCAAAAAAGCAAATTTTCAAACTTCTGATCGTACTCGGAAGCGAGGCTGAACGCCAAGTTGTACTCGGGTAGGCGACTCGGAGAAAAGAGCACCGGAAGCGCTTGGTGACACCGCTCTTATATAAGAAAACCATTTTTTTCTATTATCTTGTGGACATTTAACACCATGCAATTGAATTAACTACTATCAAATTACTAAGCAAATGAGACATAGAGCATAAATCTTAATCAAGATAAACCAGATGAATAAGTTGTGTGTTATAAACTCTTTTAAATGCCAATTCCATTGAATGAAACTGCTTCTGATCAGCCTTTTTCTGATCCTTTGTTTTGGACCTGGTTTGGACTTTTTATAAATCTTTTTGGTATATTTTTAACGGTTCTAATATGTATATTTATTGCAAGAAGACCCGGACAACTTCATGGATGTATAAATAAAGTAAAAACATTTTAAAAAATTAGTCTACAGGATGCCTTTAAATAACCGGGTACATTTCTAGCTATATCATGCAGTGGCGGATCTCGGAGGCAAGGGACATGCGAAAGAAGGTAGCTGAGGGTCCAGTATGTGGGATGTGGGGGGGGGGGACACCATCGGGTATAGGGGCACTTTTTTGCCCAAATGAAAAAATAAATATTTTATATAGGAAAAATTTGAAAAAATAGTATTTTTATTAAAAAATGGTGAAATTTTTGATAAAAATGACATTCGTTTCAAAAATCTTTCAAATTTTTCAAAACATAAGTGAGACCCTTAAGTTTTTTCTGGCCTTTGGCCAGAATGGGGGATATTGGTCCCCCCCCCCCTATAGTTATATCCTTGGGCAAACCGAAAATTTCTTAAGAAAGATGACATTTTTGGCCAAAATACAATAGAAAAATGAGGATTTTACCTAGTTGTCCCCCTTAAACAAATCCTGGATCCACTACTGATGATATCATGGAGAAGGACTCCTTTTATTTAAGGTCATCTTGTATATTTCAGGCACACAATCATATCTGTATATAACTTTTTAAGCTATTTGTATCAAATCTGCTAACAGACATGGTAGCAAATATAGCTAGAGTGGCTCTTTCTTACATCCCGACACTTTTATGGAATTGCAATAACATAGACATCAGAAACATAGCAAACTATGGCATTGTATGTTCACTTGTGATAAAATAAAAGAGCGGGATATCGGGCCGACAACGATGCTTAAAAGTCGATTTTGATTTTTTATAGCAAAAATGTTCAGATTATAGAGAAGGGTAGTACACATGAAATAGAGAGGGGGCAAAGTTTAATTTTAAGGGACTGGTTCAAGTATTGAGATTTGGCTATTGCGTGCAAGAACCCTCACTCAATAAACTACAAAAAAAATGCGCTATTCACTTGATCATCAGAATTCGCGCTTTTTCTCACCTTTTCCTATTTTTAATAAGCCTTGATAAGGAAAAATATTATACAATAGTTTAATGGGGTTTTAATTTTTAGCCTCTAGCCGATATAATAAATGCGTTGGATTGGTATGCAGCGTATGCTATTATTTTCAGCTTTATGTTTGCACAACTTGATCATGCCTGTAGAGTTGGATTAAAACATGAATATCATTGGGTATCTTTTTTAAATATTTTTTATGCACCATCAGCATACACATATGATTTACAAGGGAACCTTCAGATGTGTCACAACATGATTTCGCATGAAAAAGTAGTGCCGTACCTAGGATTATGGGGGTACAAGATCCTGATTTTTTATTTTGGTCAAAAATATAAAGGGGACTGAAGCAATCCTATTGTGACACATCTGGAGGATCTTTTGTTAGTTGGAAGGGCTCTATAGGATGACATGATTTTCGAAAATTACCCATGATTGTCCGAAGTTGTAAATGTAAGAGAATAAAAATTATTTCACGCTCTGCTCATATTTCTTTTTTAGCTATTAAACAATACCGTAAAATGGGTGTTTATAATATTTTCATGGTTTTTGCCAATTGTTTGGATACTGCCCATGTTTTCTCCTTGCTGTCGTGCTCAGTTTTATGGAAGTAATGCGGATGCTGTTTTTGCGGATAACAATGTACAGCTATCCTACTACTATAAACGTGTAATGTTTGTCTGTCTGTGAGCACAGACGATCTCGGGAACGCTTAATTTAAACTCCCACTGTCATTGCAAAAGTTGTAGGGGATGATGAGAGAAGACGATTGACACCAAAATTATCGAAGACAATTTTTTTCACTGTTTACCTCTTGAGGGATCAAGGAGAAAAAAATCGATTTTTCAAAAAGTTCTCCCAATCGGCTGATTTTTTCTACGAATCTGAAGGAATTTTTGAATTTTGATCACAGGAAGGGGTCGAATCGGCCATTTTTTTACATNTTGAGGGACCAAGGAGAAAAAAATCGATTTTTCAAAAAGTTCTCCCAATCGGCTGATTTTTTCTACGAATCTGAAGGAATTTTTGAATTTTGACCGCAGGAAAGAGTCGAATTGGTCAATTTTAATAAGATCGGTAATTACTGATCTGATAGCATGTGAAATAGGATCAGTACTTACTGTTCCTGTAAAATTCGCATATTTACATGTTACTACAAACGCTAGAAGAGAGGAAACACTCGGAAAAAGAAGCGCTCGGGAGTCTTCACTAACTTCTCTTCTTATCCCTCCAAGCGCGGTAGCGCTCGGTCTCCTGGTACTTACAAGATCCTTTCAGACATGTGAAATCGATTTTTCGCTAATAAAGCAGGAAGTTGTTCGGCGATTTTTTTAAGCTCAAGATCATCAAAAACGGATGAAAGCTGGCGGAGGACAGGCGTTTTGAACCTACGCCTTCAGAATGGAGTCCAAACTACAAAAATGTAAAAACTACAAATCCGCTGGGTATTTGCGAAAAACAGACTTTATCTCCTTAAAGAAGCCCTATGGGCACAAACCAAAATCATTTTTTAAATAAGTAGACCCAGCCTAACAACCTCCTGCTAATAAAGCGGAAAAAGTTTCGCATGTCTGAAAGTTCCCGTGTTAGTCTTATACCATATATAATTTTAACTCCTCTCATTTAGATTCAACGAATATATGATTATGTCGATGCTGTTTTCGAAGTTTATGTTTATCTAACTTTTTGTTTTTATATGAATATTATCGCTTTTTTATTACTCTATGACAAATATAAAACGATTTTTGGCTACAATTTATTGAAGGAGACATGTATACATTTAAGATTGGTGAAATCTTCCAGGAAAGTGCCAAGCATAAAGGAAATTGCTGGTAAACATTGTGTGGTGGAAAATAATTCGAATGAAGATCGGGAAGAAATGCGTAGGTGTAAAAATAAAAAAATAAACATGCTTTCCATTAGACACAGACACTATGATCCCATTTCATGCAGATACAAAGTGCATTCTCTCTAGCATGATCATCCTTTGTGGGGCGGGGGATAGCTAAAATAAGGATCATTGATCTTATCAGGGGTCGAAAAAGTAGGTGGTACCACCCAACCCACCATCCACCCGGGGTGGTACCACCCACTGGGTGGTGGTGGGTGGTGTTGGGTGGTACCACCCTGGGTGGTGGGTGGTGTTGGGTGGTACCACCCGGGTGGTGGGTGATACCACATTTCGATCCCTGGTTACCAATCAATGGGAAAAATTTCCCATGGGAAAAAAGTTCCCATGGGAAATTTTTCCCATTGATTGGTAACCAGGGATCGAAATGTGGTACCACCCGGGTGGTGGGTGGTACCACATTTTGATCCCTGGATCTTATAATTCTTTTAAAGCAATATTTTTAGAGATAATACTCGAAGAACTTGAATTGACAGCCGTAAACCTGTTAGACCTATCAACAGATGCAATTTGCCTACTGTTTTACATTTTATGGCAGGCTGCTGACAGTGGTTGGATAAGCTGGAATGCAGATGCTATTTATAGTTGGTATAATATCTCATGGGAAGTTAGTACCAATGCTCAACAATTCCTCATTATTATATGTTCAACTACATTCAGAGAAAATTTTTTGAAATTTTATAAGTCTTTATTTTTTCGCTGTAATAAAAAGTTGCTAAGGATTTATAAGAAAATTGTACGAAAAGTTTTTAATAAATAAAATATATATATAAATTTATTCTATCTAATATACCGTAAAACTTCTAATAGAACCCCATGGGGCTCTATTAGAAGGTGTTAATGATTGCTCTTTTAAAAATCGAGTTAAATCGTATTTCTTCGAGCAATCACTTTTTGGATAGCTACTGTAGAAAGGAACGTTCTATAAAAGAAATTATTGAAAATTTTTTTATTTTCGCTGAGTTATGGCCCTTTGAATTTGAAAAAGTTGAAAAAATGACATTTTTTTTCAAAAATCATATCTCCATGAAATCGAAGTCATTGTCAATAATTTCTTTTACATAATGTTCCTCATACGCTTAGCTATCCAAAAAGTGGCCGCTCGAAGGAAATCGACTTAATTTTGATTTTTTGTGGATTTTTGAATGTAAGGCTTAAAATTTTTTAAATTTAAAAAAAAATTCAAAAGGTTATATCTCGATGAAAATAAAATATTTTTCAATAATTCTTTATATAGCATATTCCCTATCATCAGGGCTATTCAAAAAGTGCTCGCTCGAAGAAATCCGATTTAAACTCGATTTTTAAGAGAATTTTTACGTTTACATGGGGTTCTATTAGAAGTTTTACGGTAAATAAAATATGACTGATGTTTTGGTATTTTCAGAAATTATTCTTTTTTGAAAAGAGAGGGTTCGATCATCGAACCCTCCTCTCCTTCGATCCAATGCTATTTGGGAGGCTTAGAATTTCTGCTAACAAGGATTAGGTTTTCTGCCTAATAAAAGTTAATCATTTTTTTTCATTGCAAATTCAAATATTTTCAATTCAAAAATAAATATTTTCAGTGCAAAAATATTAGGTTGGTCGATAAGTTTTGGGCCCCCCTCTCAAAAACAATATTTTATTGAACAAAAGATAAACAAAGCAACA
>OZJO01016729.1:0-67763 GCA_900406225.1 Acrobeloides nanus | reverse complement strand
GTTTTCAAGGTTCGGGAATGCGCGCAATCGATTCCCCGCATAAAATTAGGGGTAATAGGGTCATTTTTTAGAAAAAAAATTTTCTGAAAATTTTTCGACCATAAGGGTCCTCCTTTATGTTTTTTTGAAGGGTTAGTGCTATCTTGTCAGGCTAATAACTCAAAAATGAACGAGCCAATTTCGAGGTGGCTTGGTAAATAATTATCAGCAATAAGTAATAAAACGTTCTATTGCTCGGTTTTTTGTCGGAAATGTTCAACTCACTTTTTCCCTAGTCTCAGGGTGGTGTGCAACACATAGTGTACACATGTGTACACACTGTCTCACACACATTCAGTAATCCCTAGGTTACCCACAACTCCACATGTACACATGAGTACTCGTGAGTTGAACACATTGACCCAAAATTTTCTTTTCTCGTGAATAACAAATCTATAAAGGGAACAAATTCAAGTTCGATTCCTACGACGATTTCGCTCGTGTGTACACAACATATGCGTACATGGAACAACACTGCTCAGAATTTTTTCAATTGCTGCCTATGTTTAAATATGTAATCCCACTATTAAAAACCCATCATCTTAAAATTCTGAAACTTTTTCTTCGTCGAGATACAGCGCTCGAAAGATGGTCATCTCGAACGTATAGCTAAAAATGCACCTCCACCGTAAAAGCCCTCTATCTCAGCCAATTTAAAAATTTTTCAAATGCAGTCTTTTTTATTTGTTTGCTATGGTATAGAGATATAAATTTGTAGTGCATTATATTTTGATCCGATCTAACCCCATGGAGTTACACTCATTTTATCCATTTTTAGTCGGTTTTGAGATGTTAATTCACAAAAATTTATCTAAAAATCGATTTTAATTTTTCCACACGGCCGTTTTAGTCAGATCCCCAAAATGTAAGGGGAATCCATGGATGATTTTTGGGGTCGGAAAATGATTTTTCTGTTTAGTATGCCAAAAGTTCAGGCATAAATTGCTGATTACGAAAAACATAAAATTTCGGGGTGGAAACTTCATTTTCACTGGTTTTGGGTCCTCTAAACCATATAATTTTTTATGCTAAGAGAAAGGGCCCAAAACCAGTGAAAATGAAGTTTCCACCCCGAAAGTTTATGTTTTTCGTAATCAGCAATTTATGCCTGAACTTTTGGAATACTAAACAGAAAAATCATTTTCTGACTCCAAAAATCGAATTTTTAAATACCCAAATGAGATTGCTGGGGGGAAAGTAGTGTTCTAGAAAGTTGTTCCCTATCAAATTTCGTGTTAAAATGACCTATTTACGTCGGTTTTTTGGTGATAAAAAATCCTGAAATCGGGCGGGATCGTGATTAAATTTCGAAATAAGGATTTCTCTTCGGGATCTCGAAATCGCATTTTTTGGCCATTTTCGGGACTAAAATCGTCGGGATATCCCGATTCGGGATCACGTCACCCTTAATGTTTATGTATGAAAACTAAACCTAAATCTAAGAAGTGTCTATTACATTTGCACAACAGGTGAAATTAGCGGGTGAAAATATCAAGTGAGAATAAATATATGCCCAATTTTCTTAGTATGAGTTTTTTGAAATAAGAAAAGCCATACACATTTTCATTTATTCCTTCATTCCTTGATTGAATAAATTAACATGTCCAACTATACGCAGCAGCTTGAATTCCTCTACCGCCCTCAGATGAATTACATTTGCCGAATTGTTGAATACTCCATTTTTGGTATAACCACACTTTTTGTAATGTTAGCCGCATATGTTATCATCAAAAAATCCACTCCACCTATGGGTCATTACAAATATCTACTACTGAACCAACTCATCTGGAATTTCTTTTTCGATTCGATCTTGATTTTAAGTCAACCCATACCTATTTTTAATGGTGTGAATGGGAATATTACCTATGGATTTATAATGGGGTATTCAAATGGAATTTTTCGTTATCATGGGCCATATACAATTTATATCATTTTTGCAATTTTATTTCTGGCCATAATTGGAATGACACATTCGTTGTATTTTAATATGTGTTATCGATTTTTAGCGGTATTTTATGATTCAAGACTAGGGTTATTAATTCAAGAACCAATATGGGTATGGAGAATATTTTTTTGCACTTTAGGAATGGCGATATTGTTTTTCGAATGTAAGTATAAGTAGCATCGTAACCTTGGTCCAAATTTGAGATGAGAAGTTTGTCGGAATAATTTGATTGTCTTTTTTATCACCGCCTTTTGCGCTGCAAAATATTTTTGATGATATTTCCTTATATCTGTATATCTGCTCCATATGTGCAAAATTTTCGGCGTGAGTCATGCGTCTTTTTGTGTTGTGATTGTGGTGTTAATCAATGTTGTGCTGAATAATCTGCTAGCACAAACATAAGTAATGCCTCTTAACCCAGACTTTATAGAGAAAATGTCGGCAATTTTTATTGATTTGTCCCTTCATTCGTGAAATGCTGGCTTTATTTAATAATATCTTTCGCAATATTTATGTTTGGAATAAAAATTTAGACAGAGCAAAAAATGGAAAAAAAGTTGTATAATGATAATAAACGGACTCGAACATTCCGGATACCATATCGGAGGGTTGGCGACACTTGCGCATGAAACATTGCGCACCCACATTTGCGCATTTAACAGTTAAGCACGCACGTTTACGCATGTACATTTGTGCATGGGCATTTGCGCATGCACTTTTGCTCATGTAACATTTGCACGCACGTTTGCGCATGTACATTTGTGCATTCACTTTTGCGCATGCACTTTGACGCATGTAACATTTGCGCATGCGCATTTGCCCATGCACTTAAAAAATTGCGCAAATGTTACATGCGCACAAGTGAATGCACAAATGCACATGCTCAAATGCTACATGCGCAAAAGTACCTGCGCAAAAGTGAATGCGCCAACGCCCATGCGCAAAAGTAAATGCGCTAATGCACATGCGCAAATGTTGCATGCGCGAATGTGCATGCGCAAACGCCCATGCGCAAAAGTGAATCCGCAAATGTACATGCGCAAATGTTACATGCGTAAAAGTGCATGCGCAAATGTGCATGCGCAAATGCACGTGCACAAATGCTACATGCGCAAATGCTATATGCGCAAAAGCACCATGCGCAGATGCACACACGCAAATGTACATGCGCAAGTGCACATGCACAAATGTTGCACGCGCAAATGTGCATGCGCAAATGTACTTGCGCAAGTGCACATCACAAGTGCACATGCACAAATGTAGGTGCGCAATGTTTCATGCGCAAATGTAAATGTACAAATGTCGACAACCCGTATCCGAAATGAATGCGCCTATGTACATAACTATTCATTTTGCTCTTATTGCTAACCGAAAAATTGAAGTTGAAAGGGCTGATAAGGTTAACAAGTTCTCATTAATCGATGACTACGTTCGTACTTTTGATGACTACGCTCGTATCTTTGATACTACAAATATAGCAGTAAAATATAACACAGAGTAAAAAACGCAATTAAAACGCATAATTTATTTTGCGTTTTATCAAAAATAATACGTCTTGACTCAAACATGAGCACATAACCACGCCCATATAAAGCATTGATTTTTTATATACAAAATTCTAGGGCCATGGATCCTCCTAGTATTCTACCCAAAAGACATTGACACACTATTCAACCGTTCAATAAAAGTCATGCCAGCTATGGAAGATGTTATCCGTCTTGAGCCTTCCACTTCTGGATGTGATCTTCACACGTGTGGTACTGTTTCTGTATGGAGCATAGGGTTACAGGAAGGGTTTGCAGCTCTGACTATCCCCACATCTATCTTTGTCATTTATGCTATGTATCTTAGACGTACGAACTATTTGATGACCCAAACTACAATGTCTCAGACTACAATGAATTTAAATCGAATGCTTATGAGAGCGTTGGCTATACACATGTCGATTATTATCGTATTTTTAGTTATCCCTGCTTGTGCACTCTATGCTATTGCTGTATTTGGAAATGAAAAATATAATATACTATTGGAAGTTATGATTGTTGTGTTCACATGTCATTCATTAGTGGATATACCGGCTATGTTATTTTTTATTAAGCCTTATAGAAAGTTCATGGCTGGGATTTTCAGGTATGCGCTTCAAAAAGTTGGATTGGATAAGTTTCTAAAGAATGATCAAGTCGTGGTAGTTCAACTAGTACAGAGTTCGATGGCAATAAATTCTAGTCAAAATAGAGCATAGAATTGTATATTTAAAATTTCTTTTTAAATAAGACTTCGGTAATGCGTTCAATAGATTTTTCTCATAAAAATCTTCAACAAAATGCCGGAAAGGTGAAGGCAAAGAGTCAAAAATTAAAAAAATTTCGCCAATCGACTCAGCTCGTTGAACGATTCAAAACGAGACCATATCATGGGTTTTGTGGGTTTGACCATGGCCGTTTCTCTAACGTGCTCTGCCTTCACTCGTAGGGCGCGAATCAAGAAACCTCAACCACCCCCATACATGAATAGGAGAACTAACTAGTGCCCCATTCCCACACAGAGAGTCAAAAAATGATGATACCCCTCTTCTTCCCGTTGAATTACATTCACGCAAAAGACTGCAAAAACACAAGACCCCCACGCACAGTTTCCAAAATTAGTGCCCCTCTCTCCATGTATATCCACCCCCTATTTTGCTCTGCTCCACATATTTCAAAATTTATTAACAATTTATTACTTATTACAAATTTTTAAACATAGCACCATAAAAATATGTATAAGTCCTTTAAAAGCTATATTATGCAAATGCAAAATCTGGAATTTTGCCATTCTTCAAATCGATAAGTTTATAATCATCTTTACTGAGAAGATTTCGTCGGAGATGAGTGGCAAAATTGAGCAAATTTAAAGTTTCTTGTTGTTCAGGCTCTCTGGCTTCTTCAACACTTTGGTCCGGGACCAAAGTTTCGGAATCGGATGGTTTTGAGTTGAGCTAAAAAATTTAGTCAACGCTGAGTGGTAAAAAATTATGGGTTGACACCATTCATCAAAATCGGTTGGACACTTTTAGGCTCCTTGTTAGGCTTAGGCTTAGACTTAGACCAATTCTTAAGATTATTCTTATTCTTACAAGGAAAGGGACGGTACTTGATAGTCACAGATTTTTTGGATCACGTTAAAAACGTACTAGGGGCTATATTAATACGATTAAAGTAGGCTAGAAGTTGCAATTCGCTCATTGAAGCGAAAAAATGACTCCAAGAACTCAAAAAATATTATAAAACTATATCTTGATTTATTTGCGCAAGGTTGCCTAAGTAGCCGAGTGGATAAAAAGTTAGCTCTATGTCCACAAGACCTCAGGTTCGAATCCCACCATGAGCAATACTTTTTTGCATCTGGAATTAGACAATATATATTTTTTGAGTTTTTGGAGTCAAAAAATATTGTCTAATTCCAGATGCAAAAAAGTATTGCTCACGGTGGGATTCAAACCTGAGGTCTTGTGGACATAGAGCTAACTTTTTATCCACTCGGCTACTTAGGCAACCTTGCGCAAATAAATCAAGATATAGTTTTATAATATTTTTTGAGTTCTTGGAGTCATTTTTTCGTTTCAATGAGCGAATTGCAACTTCTAGCCTACTTTAATCGTATTAATATAGCCCCTAGTACGTTTTTAACGTGGTCCAAAAAATCTGTGACTATCAAGTACCGTCCGTAGGGATTCGAAATGTATAGTGGGTTGAGAAGTATGGATTTTAAGTTACTTTGACAAATTCTTTAACACATTTTCCAGCATTGCAAGATCCATCCAAACATGGTCCATCTCCTAAAATTAGGGGGTTTTATGCAAATTTTAATTTAAAAAAATTACGGTCATCAAGTTCTTGACATAGGCCACCTGGCACAATTTTTACCGCACAGCGGGCTTCTCTTCGGTTACGGTCACAGAAAAGATATCTAAAATAAAAAAAAATGAGAATATTTTGATATTCTGCATACTTTGATCCACAATCTGGATTTTCATGAGAGCATGTGGGCCTTGGAGCATAAGTAAAAGTGGTGTCGATGTCGTTATCAACAAGTCCAGGGAGATGACAAACTGGCTAAAAAACAGCAAATTTAAATTTTGTGAATTTTCAATAGGTAAATTCTTACATCCTTTTGCTGCCGCCACAACTCCCAGATAACATCCACAAAACAGTGGTGCATGAAAAATATCGGGTCATTTGTAGCCGTAGGCAAGTCTTCCATATCACCTCCAACATAGTGATGCGGATCTCCATGCATAATCTCCAAAAATTCCAGCTGTTGTGCACAATGGAATTTTTTCTAAAAAATTGTTTCTCGCAGAAATAATGTCACCATCGTATCCAGCATATCGAAAACCTTTAAACGACACCCATCAATCCATATTTTTGAATTTGGCACATAACTCCCTATTCACTTGACTATGAGTATATTTAATGGCCCGGGTTCAATCCTCGTTGAATCATAAAATTTTTTAATTTTTTCAAAATTTTTGCACTTGTGTAATTTTTCATGCTAAGTGAGATTTTGAAGGATTTTTTAATTTTTTACATACATTTGGGATTATACAAGGGTCAAATTCTTTGTTAACATTTTGAGACCTTTTGAATTTTTTAACTCAAAGTGGAACTGAACCATGATCTAATTGCGCTGTTCTTCATAGCCTAGTGGTAAAGCATCAGAGGTAGAAATAAAATTTAAATTTATATGGCAATATGGGTGTCGTTTAAAGCTTTCCGAAAGTGATGAACGCGATTTAAAAAAATCAGTTTTCCTGTAGAGGTAGTGTAGTTAGGAATGGATGGAATAGGCTTAGGTTTAGGCATAGGCTTGGACTTAGGCTTACGCTTAGGCTTATGCTTAGGCTTAGACTTAAACTTGGGCTTAGGCTTGGGCTTAGGCTTGGGCTTAGGCTTAGGCTTACGCTTAGGCTTACGCTTAGACTTAAACTTGGGCTTAGGCTTGGGCTTAGGCTTACGCTTAGGCTTAGGCTTACGCTTAGGCTTATGCTTAGGCTTAGACTTGGGCTTGGGCTTATGCTTAGGTTTAGACTTGGGCTTGGGCTTAGGCTTAGGCTTAGGCTTGGGCTTAGGCTTAGGCTTACGCTTAGGCTTACGCTTAGGCTTATGCTTAGGCTTAGACTTGGGCTTGGGCTTATGCTTAGGTTTAGACTTGGGCTTGGGCTTAGGCTTAGGCTTACGCTTAGGCTTACGCTTAGGCTTAGGCTTACGCTTAGGCTTAGGCTTATGCTTAGACTTGGGCTTGGGCTTATGCTTAGGTTTAGACTTGGGCTTAGGCTTATGCTTAGGCTTAGACTTGGGCTTAGGTTTGGGCTTAGGCTTACGCTAAGGCTTAGTCTTATGCTTAGTCTTATGCTTAGGCGTTGACTTAGGATTACACTTAGGCTTACATTTAGACTTAGGCTTAGATATAGGCTTAGGCTAGGCTTATGCTCAGTCTTTATAAGGATGAATGATCTAAATTGTTCGAGTCGAATTTTTCGGGTAGAGTTTATATATAATTTTTTACCTTAATATCCATCATCGAAATTTTATTTACCACATTAACTTGTGTCTCTCCAAGAACAAACTTCAAATCATTTTCATGAATTAAACCACCTCCAAATTTAGCTCTTCGATGAAGCGGTTTTCCCTGAATCAGGAAAAATTACATTTTTTCAACAAAAAATTTAAATTACTGATAACGTGATCCAGTGCGCACCAGGACCACTGATAACAGTGCCATTTTCATCAATTCTGCCAATAAAGTCGTCGGTCCACATTATGGAGTCTCGGGAATTTGGAAGATTTTCATCCAGGGTAGAGTCCCAATAGGGGATGGCTAGATCGGGATCGAGTTTTCGAAGTTCGATTTCGAATCTAAAAAGGGGAGGAAATTAAATTACTACAGGGTGACAAAAAATGGCAATTTTTGCGATTTTTCAAGTTTTTTAATTTTCACCAAAATAACCCTATAGGGGTTTTCTATGCGAGGAATCGATTGCGCGCATTGCAGAACCTTAAAAATGCTTTTCAGGGAAGATATGTGTATATTGAAGCGAAAATAAGCTAATACAAGGCCAGGGAAACGTTTTCAAGAACCGGCAATGCTACAATTGATTTTGTTATAGAAAAAGCCCTTATATGATTATCTTGATGAAAATTTTAAAACTTAAAAAAATTTGAAAAAATCGCGTAGAAATTGCAAAATTGCCATTTTTGGAGTCCCTATAGTTATTGTCTTTTACCTCTTTAAGTATCCTCTATGCCATGGCCAAAAATTCGGACCCGTATGAGCCAAATTTCCCTGTGCTATATGCAAGTGCAGCGCCGAAAGTTCATCAAACAACCCATTTTCCATCAACTTTTTCACAGCTCCATGATATTGATTTCTTTCTACATCCGTCAACATTCTATATTCCTTTCTAATAGCAGTTTTTAGAGGCTGACCATTGGGCAAAATACACGTATTCGTGGTATTATCCACTTCTCCATCAAAATAGGGACAGAGACAAGTGAGATTTTTGCACATCCATGCATCGCTGGTGTAGTTTCCTTTGAGCTTTTTGGTGATGGTATAGTTTCCTTCTTCAGTGTTCCCCATTTGGGGGTCTACGTCCCAACCAGGAGAGGAAACTTGATGAGAAGCATCAGGTTGGATATTTTGTGGGTTCTGTGGAGGAGGAGCCATAGGGTGATCTCCGTTCATGCCTAAAGTTTAATTTTCCAAAAAATAGTGAATTTTTAAAATTCTTGTGCACAACATTTGGCATTTTTAGAGATTGCGCATTGAGATCTTTATACTCATCTTAATACATGAACAAGGAGGGGGTGGGGGGACAAGCTACCTCGGGCTATATGTTGTCGACCAAAAAAAAGGTCGCCATCTAATTTTTTGGCTCGGCTATATAGCTTTGAGACTTGGAACTCCGAGCCTCGGAGTCGGAGTCCGAGGCTATATGAATCTTAATTTTTGGTTCGATGCTAGCTACATGAAGGGCGACAGTCCCCCCTTCATTGGTAATGTATGCTCACCTTCCATTTGCTTTACCACATTTTCATAACCCGGCAAAACTGGTCCCTTTGGTAAAAGTTGTATAGGACCCATTTGCCCCATCTGTCCATGCATTCTTTGTAAACTTTCCAAATTTCCATTCCGTTGTCCCCAAATGATGCGTTCAATTGGTCTCCTCGGAAAATCGTCTTGAAACACAATCGGTTGTTGGCCTAGCCATGGGGATTGGTTGATGGCAGGGTGAGGTTGTTTATTCAAATTTTCTTCTTGGGACTCGGATGAATAGCTTTGAGATTCGGAGCTGTATTTTTGGCGTTTTTCATCGGGTGAATGGGCCATGGGTGGGTGATTTTGATGATGTTCTTCTTGTACATTGGGCTAAAAAATTGAAATTTTCGTTCGGGATGCCCCTGATATAGGGCAGGGTGCACCAAAGAGGAAAAAGTTGTAGGCAAGGGTCAAAATTTAAAAGTGCCCGATGAGTGAAGGCTAAGCACGTTAGCCAATCGGTCATGGGTTAAACCCAAAACTCGTGAAATGGTACTCGTTTTAAAATGCTCGGCGCGCTGAATCGATTGACGAATTTTTTTTTAAATTTTGACCCTTACTTGCACCTTTTAGGCATCTTGGTGTGCTGTGGGGATAACATGGCGAAGCGGTAAGTACCCCACTTTACATCCTAATGGTCGATGGTTCGACCCTGTGTGGGTCAAAAATCTTTTTCAAAAAAATTGTTTAAATTCTACCTTAGCATATTTCTTCTCAAGTTCCAAACAAATCTTCTGCATAGGCTCTGTTGGAGCCTCATCACAATCCATAATACCATAGACAACATTTTTGCATAAAAATATCACCAAAAATAAACCCAACATTTGATTATTTTGAACCATTTTTCAATTTTCTGTTGTCACTAGTCCGTCTAAAAACGGACCTTGACAATAAACAATAATCAAAACTTGAAACTTTTTTATTCCAGTTATATCTAAATTATTGACTTTTGTGGGTAAATGAGAAGAGAAAAACAATGAGAAGAGAAAAAACGGAAATAAGGCACGATCGATTATATTTCTTCGTCAAATTGTTTTTTGTTGATTCCCGATCTTAAATTGAACATGAGAGAAAAGTTGTATTTCTTCGTCAAACAAAACAGTATCATTTTATAAAACGTTTTATGCCAATATGAAAATTTATCACCAATGGTGCAGTGGAAAATATCTTATTTTACACTCAAATAATCGGAGTTTCAATCCTGTCAAGGATTTTCTGACCCTTATTCAGGAAAAGGAGTGGGTGCATAGGTCACCAGTAGGGGGAGTACACCGGTCCCTCAGGATGGATGGGTGAATGGCCTTTTAGGGGGGGGGGTAAATACATACATGCACAAGGAAGGGGGACAAGCTACCTCGGGGCTAAAATAAAAAAAGTCGATTTTTTCAAAAATTTATATGATGAATGAATTGGGGGGGNTCATGATGAATGAATTTGGGGGGGGGGGGGGTACATGAACTCCCATGATGGATGGATGAATGACTATAAAGGCGGAAGATCAGAGAATGAGTGGTGAGGGGGGTACTGTACCCCCCCCTTGGTGACCTATGAGTGGGTGTATTGAAGAAAATGAACATTTTTGTGAAGATCGCCTTGAAAAGTGTATAAATTTGAAGTAACCCAAAAAAAAATTTCGAATTACAATTTTTTTAATTTTTCGAAAAATTTATTTTTTCAAAAAAATATTTTTCTCGCTTGATAAGGTCCTAATTTTTTCGAGCCAATCTCTTCCTGGTCGAGTCTTTTATGCTTTGACTCTACCAGGCTACAAACATGCTTTTATTTCCTGGTCAATTTTACGCGTCACTAATCTTTGCCATATTTTTTTAAATCAATAAAATTATTAAAAATTGCTTCCTCAATGGCAGAACTATGGGGGGAAGGGGTTCCAGCGTACCTTTGGACCAGATTTGAGAAGGGAGTTTTGGATAGAGGACTAGTGGACCCCTCCCCTCGCAAATTTTTGGTCGAAGATCGAAATTTATCGGCCGATGGACCGAAATTTACAAGGTGGCTCCAAAAACCGCACTTTTTTTGCGATTTTTTCAAGCTTTTTTAATTATCACCAAAATTATCCTATAGGGGGTTTTTCTATGCGAGAAATCGATCTGTGCATTGCCAGGCCTTGAAAACGCTTCCCTGATCCTGATTCAAGAAAGGGATATGTATTGAAGCGAAAATAGGCTAGCACTTGGTCAAAGCTGTATGATCAATTTCTGACCATTATCGAAAATGAGGTAGGATCCATACTGGAACAGTTCAAGAGGATTGAAAACTTAATCTTTATTTACGACCACGAGAATTGACATAAAATAAGGAACAATGAAATAAATGATATACGAATGAGATCTAAAATTTTGCAAACTATCCGAAAAAGGTCGCACCTAAAATTCTAGGAATATAAATTGAAAAAAATACACTTTCACCTAAATATCATCTGAATGCATCTGACGAAACTTCTAGACTTTCTCCCATTTCCTTGATAAAATTCACTATTCAATAAATTCCCGGCTTCGTCATTGATTTTTCATAGTTTAACGAACCGCTCCATTTTTGCCGTCTCTGTTCAACTTGCTCGAAGGTAGAAGAGAAGAAAACGAAATCAAACGATCATAAATGAGCCGGCTGAGCACAAAAGATGAATACCTGTTCAGTTAGTTTGCAGAGTATTGGAGTAAAAAGTGATGAATGGAAAACTTTTTAAAGATAATTCCTTTAAAAAATTTTTACCCATTGTTATTTAAATAAAAATTTTTACCTATTGATATTTTCCTCATGCGAGAAATCGATTACGTGCATCACCGAAGCGTGAAACAGCTTTCCTGGCCCTGATTCAGGGAAAATATAGATTTTTTCAACCTTTTTTATACTAGTACTTGGTTTGAAAAGACGTTTCACCATCAACAAGACTCGATGGTGCAGTGGTAAAGCAGCGGCTTATTGGTCACAAAAGTCTCTAGTTGGAATCCGTTTGGAGCCAAATTTTTTTGCACAAAGTAAAAATCGGAAAAATTTTTTTGCTTCCCTGAATCAGGGTCAGGGAAGTTTTTTCACGCTTCGGTGATGCGCGTAATCGATTTCTCTCATGATTTTACCCCTAAAAATGATCTTTTTAGAAAAAATTTTTTCTTGGATTAGGCCATAAATGTCATTCCCCTTTAATAACTTTTTTTGATTTGCAAAAATTAAAATTGTGACCCTGGAGGGATCGAACTCCTCCCGTTCAGTGAGAGCATCTAGCGTCCTATTTACTTGACTATGATGTATCAAACTTTTTTCGATCGACTGCTGAAACAAACTATACAAGGTTACTTGAACGAAGATCTGCCAAATCCACTTATGACTCAGACATGGTCTCGACCTTATATACCACTAGTTCCAGGGTTCCGGGGTCCCGTGCCCATTTTTGGAGCCTGGATCGTGTCCCTGTAAATTTCTAAAAATGTGTATTTTAAGTTTTAATCATTTTTACACTTAAATATTTAGGCAACCCCCTTTTTAATTTTCGACATCCGGTGCCAGCTTAAACAAATCAAGCATAAAATTTTTAAGAACACACTTTTTAAAACTCCATTCAAAGAGCCGTTCATGTCGACCTTAGAGAGTGTTGTTGCTTTAGCCGCAGCTCAGCGACTAAAACTCGAAAGTCGAGGTCGTATAAAAACCGCTATTTCCGAGCCTAATTTAGCTAAAAAGTTTGGTAGTAGTATAAAGCTTAATTTTAGTACTCCAAGTGGATCGAGAAATGGGTAATTTTTAAAGGAGGGTAAGAATTAGGGACTAATCTCTGAAAATTTTTTTGCCAAAATAGCCTATATAGGCCTAAAATTATGCGAAAAATCGATTGTGCGCATTCCCGAAGCGTGACAATGCTTCCTTGACCCTGATTCAGGGAAATAGATGTGTGTATTGAAGCGAAAATCAAAAACTTTTGAAACTTCTCCCTCAAAATCATATTTTGGGGGGGGGGTAATTTCATGCGGGGAATCGATTGCGTGCATTCCCGAAGCTTGAAAACGCACCCTGATTCAGGAAAATTAGTACATGTTGAATTTTCGCTTCAATACATACTCTTATTTCCCTGAATCAGGGTCAAAGAAGCATTTTTAAGATTCGGGAATGCGTGCAATCGATTCCCCGGATGAAATTGCCTCCAGAAATATGATTTTGAGGGAGAAATTTCAAAATTTTTCGATTTTCGCTTCAATACATACATCTATTTCCCTGAATCAGGGTCAAGGAAGCATTTTCACGCTCCGGGAATGCGCACAATTAATTTTTCGCATAATTTTAGGCCTATATAGGCTGTTTTGGCAAAAAAAATTTTTCAGAGATTAGTCTCTAATTCTTACCCCCCCTTTAAGAAAAATTTTTAAATTGTGTTTTAAATTTATAGAAAATCCGAAAAACTCAATCCGAAGATCCAGAAAACTGAATCGGAAAAACTCAAAATAGACTCTCCCTTACGCTCGCAATCCCAATCTAGACCCCAATCAAATTCACGAGAGAAAACTCGTGAGGCTAACAGATCCAGCAGTTCCGAAAGTGCCGAAATTGAAGAACCGAGTATTTTTCTAAAAGCTGAAATCGTCCAACGATTGAGAAGATACGAACCTGAGTGGTTCAAAGTAAAAATTTTTTTGTGTATTAAAACGATTAGTTCGTTCAACTGTGTGACAAAAAATTTGGGGGACTCATAGTGTAGTGGATAAGGTAAACTTTTTGCCTTCCGAAAAGGTTTGCCCTACCGAGATCGAACCTGGCGGTCTCAACATTACTTAACTTGCCTGATCGAATTTTCCTTATCCACTGCACTATGAGTCACCAACTTTTTTTGCACTCCAGCTGAAACGGACCATAACTTGTATTTACTGTATTAACACGAAAATTTGCTTTTTGCGTATTGAAACGAAAACTTGCATTTTTTGTATCAACGCATTTTGTGTATCAAAACTTGAATTAGTGTATTGAAACGAAAACTTGCGATTTAGCAAACTGTTGCTCAACATCCCGAATATTTCATCGATTTCAAACACTATGTCCACTTTGAACGAACCTCCTCCAAATAAAAAAGTAGCAAATTTTGAAGAAATTTCAAAACCCATATTGGGTTTCCGAAGCCCACTTTTTCTCGGCCATGAAAAAGTTATTGCCATAGCAGATAACTGCCTAAGATATGTGGATTTGTCAAATTATGGCAGTAATATTGAAGATATCGACTTTGAGGCACCGATTACTTCAATAGCAATGTCTCAAGATTTTATGTATTTGGTACTCTGTGTTGATTTACCCAGAGGTGCAATGTTGATTACAAAAACAGCGGAGGGTTTTGAGACATTGACGAGTTTTCCGGCAAGGTAATGAGCTTTAAAAAATGCATCTCCTTCCCCTGCCACCGTCCCGTGGGTCTGACTACAACAGCAATGTTAAGCCCAGTAATTTACAACCATATGAAAAAAAAGATATATTTGGAAAGATCATGAAAAATGGAGCATTTTTTGTTTTTACGGCATGTTCTGAATCGTTGTAGTTTTCGAGATAATTGCATTTGAATTTGTTACAAGCTCTTCGTTGTAATACACAAACAAAAAAGTTTGTGTATTACAACGAAGAGCTTGTAACAAATTCNTTTGAATTTGTTACAAGCTCTTCGTTGTAATACACAAACAAAAAAGTTTGTGTATTACAACGAAGAGCTTGTAACAAATTCAAACGTAATTATCTCAAAAACTACAACGATTCAGAACATGCCGTAAAAACAAAAAATGCTCCATTTTTCATGATCTTTCCGAATATATCATTTTTCATATGGTTGTAACTTACTGGACTGGTCCTTTAACCCAATTTAATTTATAGATCCACCCCTATCAAAATGTTTTTCTCCTTCACAAATGAAGTACTTGTGGCCCTGGCTTTGGATGACAATGCGAAAACTGCCATTTTAAACTGCTATGGCCCAGTGGAAGGGTCGTTTTTGGGAGAAACTGAAATTTCAACAAAAAATAGCTCAAAAAATTGGGAGGTAAGTAAAAAAGTTGATTAAAAATTTAAAATTTTTAGATTTCTGTATGCCCAGCGGATGAAACCGTGATTTGCTTGAAATCAGATGAAATTGCCTATCTTTTGAGAAGAACATCAGATGAAATATTGATCTTTTCTTCTATCAAAGTATAATAAAGACAATTCATATCACTGCCCTAACAAGCCTAACTTATCCTAAAAATTCACAGTATGATACATTCATTTGAAAGCTTAAGGCTAGGCCTAAGCATAAGCTCAGTGGCGTAGTTAGGGAGAGGGTCCGTGGACCCATTCGAAATCGAAAAAATGAAAAAATTTCCTAATGGCCAAAAAATTGCATTTTGGTAAAATTTGACCCCTCCCCCCTACCCCACTAATTTTGGCCTAATCCCCCTCCCCCCAAATTTTTTGAAAAATGCATCCCCCTATCCACCGCCCACTCCCACTTTTCCTTCTACACCCACACTCCTGTCAAGTGTGAGGCATATATTTTTAGCTCTTTGATATATCCTGCCATGCCTGGGCTGACGATGTCACTTTGGCATTTGGAACTAATGATGGCCAAATCCGACTTTACCGGGAGACTGTACCTTTGAAAAATGTTGATTTGAAGCCTCTTCATCAAAGGTAAAAAAATTGATTGATGCAAGCTCGAAAAATATTTCTTTAGCCTACTTGGATCGGATGTACCAAGTGGGACTAAGGTCGTAAGCATGTACGCAACTGATGAAATCTTGTTGGTCGCAGTGGAAATTGGGATAGTTTATGTTTTTGGGTCGCCAGAAAATCCGGAAAGATGGAAAAATTCAAAAGCTATAGTTGTAAGTAGAGATCGGCAAAGTGGACCAACCAAAATTTTGGGGTTTTGGCGACACCCAAAATTTTGCCAATTTGACCAACCAAAATTTTGCCCAAAATTTTGCTAATTTGACCAACCAAAATTTTGCCCCAAAATTTTGGGCAAAATTTACAAAATATTTTGGGCAAATTTTGGTTTTGTCCGATCTCTAGTTGTAAGACTGTTTATCACAAGCCATATAACTTCATTTAACTCTATACCAGATATTCGAATGCGCCGTAATGAGCGCTACAAAAATATATAAAAAATTATCGAAAACGAATGCGATTTGACCAAGTTGGTCACCAATTTCTGAAAAATCGCCAAAATCGGCATTTGGGGTGCAAGAGAATTGGGTATAGGCAAAAAATACACATCGGGGAAAAATAATTTTCACACCAAAAATTTCCCCATCCCTGATTAGGTGCTCAGGCTTGCCACTTCTATTTTGACCCTTATCATTAGCCCTACCATTATCTATACTCCTACTATACTCATCTTTTTAGATCACTTCACTTTTAAAAAGCACAACCTGTCTTGGTCTCCATCTAGATCCATCAAATGATCATCTTTTATATACGGATCATGAAAGTTCTTGGATTTGTGATCTCCGGTACAATTTTTAAATTTTGTTTAGATTGAAATTGTAGGGTGCCCAAAAATAACATTTTTGCAATTTTTGCGCGATTTATTCAAATGTTTTCAAGTTGTTTAATTTTCATCAAAATAACCCTACAGGGGGTTTTCTATGCAAGGAATCGATTGCACACATTGCCGAACCTTAAAAATGCTTCCCTGATTCAGGGAAGAGTTGTATGTATTGAAGCGAAAATAAGCTAATAAATTTTCAGAGAAGTGACACAAAGTTCGGCAATGCGCTCGATTTCTCTCAAGACAACCCCATCATAGGTCGGCAAGGGGGGGGGGGGGTCTCCCTCCTGACCCACTCACTCCGGATCCAAAATTAAAGGGGGACCACCTCATCAGAGGCTCCTTAGAATTGTGTCCTGATCACATTGGTATAGATTGTTGACTATTTGGATCGCACCTTCAAAAGTTAGTCCGCACAGACAGACACACACATTACACGTTTTATATAAAAACATGTCATTATTTCAGCTATTCCGAAGCTGTCTGTAAAGAAGGCATGAGACTAGTCCTAGCTAAGCATTCCCATCCTATCAAATATTTTTCCATCGACCCTGAATCAGGGATTTTCGCTTCAGTTGATACTTCTGGTCTTCTCATAGTAACTTCACTATGGACAAGGTAAAAATGGATATTTTTATATAGGGTGGCGCAAAAAAGTGGTTTTTTGACATTTTGGAACACGAAAATTTATTTTTCTAAAAATGACCCCACTGAGGATCAGAAAGCATTTTCAGGGTTCGAGAATGCGCGCAATCGATTTCCCGCATAAAATTATCCCTAGGGGGTCATTTTTAGAAAATAAATTTTCGGGGCCGAAAATGTCAAAAAAGCCACTTTTTTGCATCATTCTGTAGAAAAATTGACTTTTTAGAAAAACTTTGGCCTATGCAAATTTTTCGAATTTTATTGGCACTGCTATAATTCCAGGCGGACATCAAATTTTAGTGGGTACACATGAAAAATTGATTTTTTACAATATTTTGTTGTATAAATTTGAAGAAATAGAAGTGGTTTTTGAAGACTCGATACAAGTGGTAATGTTTGAAAAAATTACCAAAATCGCAGTATAATTACTCGATGAGGCAAAAAGTGTATTTTTATCATTTTTACTAGAATTTGAGAGCCGAAATTTGTTTCTCTAAAAACGACCATCTAGGGGTTATTTTACGAAGAGAATCGATTCCCCGATCCTTGGAAATGCTTCCCCTAACCTGATTCAGGGAAAATTGGATTTTGAAACAAAATGGTCATTTTTCCCCCCTTGAACCAGGGTCAGAGAAGCATCTTCAGGATTCGGGAATGTACGCAATCGATTCCCCGCATAAAATTATCCCTAGAGGGGCAATTTAGGCAAAAAATTTCGGGTCCCAATTCATGTAAAAATCACAAACGGTACACTTTTTGCTTTCATCCATTATAGTTTTATCCAATATTTTGCATTTTTAAATGTTCCTATATTATTTTTAGATGTCACCAAGTCCTTGTAACAAATTAGTTTTTATAGGAAGCACAAGAAAATTTTTGTTTTTAAAAATGGAAAAATTCGAAAAATTTATTGAAGGGGTACCCCCATGTCAACATGATATTTTCATAGCAAAATGGTCTGAGGATGGAAAAAATATTGGAATTTTGACTCAAAAAGATGATGTTTATGTTATTGATAGTCGAAATGGTAAATTTTTGAAGGAGCCTATAAATCTCTGCCTCCATGCTAAACATGGAGGGATTTCCTCCATACCTAGAGCATGGATATACCTTCCTTCATGCCTAGAGAATACCTCACGGTGCACCAAAATGTTGAAAAGATGCAGGCAAGGGTCAAAATTTTAAAAAATCGCCAATCGACTTAACTCACCGAGCGCTTCAAAACGAGTACCATATCATGGAGTTTTGGGGATCCCATGATATAGTGCTCGTTTTGAAGCGCTCGGTGAGCTGAATCGATTGGTTTTGACCCTTGCCTGCACCTTTTCGGCATTTTGGTGCGCCATGACCTTCTTCCATGCTTGGGGATACCGTCGCTCCCCAACCTACAAGATTTGAAAATTTCTTTAAAATAAGCAACCTTGATTGATCACAGCTTTCTGCAAAATCTTTTGGACGACAGGGGGAACCGAACCCTTTCTAGTTCGATGGTGATAACGAACTCCTGGCCACTACTTTTTAAATCTTTCGTTTCGTTTCATTCAAGACTATGCCAAAAAGTCGAGTCGATCGGATTTTTATCAACTCTCGTTCACTAC
The DNA here is from genome assembly GCA_900406225.1 of Acrobeloides nanus. NCBI lineage: Eukaryota > Metazoa > Nematoda > Chromadorea > Rhabditida > Cephalobidae > Acrobeloides > Acrobeloides nanus. The sequence goes on along the minus strand of OZJO01016729.1, from coordinate 48,946 downwards.
CTCACCCTTTGGCAGCCTGTGCACTAGACCCCATCATCTGACCCAATTTTTAACTCTATCATTTTTAGGCACAATGTTATGTATGTTAGAATTCAAACTCCGATTTTTCATCGATATCTCAATTTTTGAGGACACCATTTTCCTTATCACCAACAAATTTTTGCTACATCGCATAAAAAATTCGAAAGAACTAGATCCCATAAATATGCATGCCGAAGGGATTAGTTTCAAGAAAAATTCCACTGGAATTCTTTTCAATGGAAAGAGTTTCTACATGTCTACGGATTTTGGAAATATNCTAGACCCCATAAATATGCATGCCGAAGGGATTAGTTTCAAGAAAAATTCCACTGGAATTCTTTTCAATGGAAAGAGTTTCTACATGTCTACGGATTTTGGAAATATTTTGAAAGCGAGTGCAAAGGATATTGAACATATAAAAAATTTGCATGTTTTTCATCCGGCTTCGATCACTTTGGTAGGATATTTTAGGCAGAAGTGTACTCAACCAACTAAGGAGGCACCCAAACAAGTCGAGGGCCGAAATCGAAGAAATCTTCATCAAGGGTCCTCATTATAATTTTGGAGTGGTGTCCCCTACCCTTAGTCGGCCTCTTATGCCTAAGCCACTGCCTCCACCCCTCCCCCTCCCAAAGACATGGGTGATAGGGGACAGCCTAAAATCCGCCGTTTGCATTCGCTATGCCGTTTTGAGTCTAAAATCCACCATTTTGAATGGCAAGTTTTTTATAAGAGGCCCCCTTACCTATGGCCCTGGGGGGGGGGGGGAGTATCCAATACCCAAAGTTTTTTACATTAAAAATCTAAATTTTAGATGTCTTATATCCAAAAATCTGGAACAATTTTTCTTGGATTTGAAGATGGACACATTTCAAGTTTAAAAATTGAAAATATTGATCAACAATTTCCCACTCCACCACAAGAAAATTTGATTTTGGCTCCTCTAGATGATCTAATACGATATGTAATTTTATTTTTGANAATTGAAAATATTGATCAACAATTTCCCACTCCACCACAAGAAAATTTGATTTTGGCTCCTCTAGATGATCTAATACGATATGTAATTTTATTTTTGATTTCCATTTTTGAATTTAAAAAAAAACTATAGAAAACTTTATTAAATGAACTAAACGTCGAAAGAAACTTGGTCAGAGCACAGGCGGAAAGAATTTTTAATGAATACAAAGAGTTGAAAGAAGCCGAGGTGGAGAGGATTCGTTCAAATTTAGAAAATGAGATTGAAAAATCGAAATTGAAAATGAAGGTATATAAAATGTTATATTATCCATACAATCATGCATGGGCAAGGAAGGGGTAGTGGACCCCAAAATACAAATTGGTCCAAAGCTACTCCCCAACAGGGGGTACAATTAGGAATATTTTTGTCTTTTTTGGGTTTCGGGGCGGCTCCGAGCCCCCAATTAAATACGAGCCTGCCCTGGACATGCATTAAAAAAAATCATATTTCAGGACCTAGAAGAGCGTTGTGAAATTGCTGAATTAACCAAAGATCAAACTATTGAAAAAATGCGGCATGAATATAATTTTGAAACAGAAAAATTAAAAAACCGCTATGAAGAAATGCTCAACGACCATATTAGGTATTTAAAAAAGTTTCCACGGGACTGCACCCATGTTACAAAAATTCTGACTATAACTCTTTTCATGAAAGTTTCAAAAATATCGACCATGACACCCTTTTTTCTTAAAAAATTTTTGCAAAAGGAAAAAATTAAGCGAAAAATAGGCTAATACAGGACCAGGGGAAGCGTTTTCAATGTCCGGCAATGCATGCAATTGATTTCTCGCATAGAACCCCCCCCCCCTCCATGGGTTATTTTTGGTGAAAATTAAAAAATTTATAAAAAATCGCAAAATTGCCATTTTTTGGACACCCTGTAGATATGACCTGACAAATTCAAAATTTAGATCTTCTCTAACAAAAGATGAAACAACCCAAAAAACCTTCTTCGAAATGGAGCAAAATTTTCAAAATAAAATCCAAGAACTTTCTCAAGCTTTCCAAGACGTTCAGTTTAAAATGGAAAAGAAATTGGCAAAAATGCATAATCGGAATGAAAAGGTAGAAAACGTCTCAAAAATGAAAAAAATACAAAATTATAGCTCAAAGGAAAAATTCTTGACCTTGAACAGGTTCAAGATCAAATGGAAGGAGAAAACTTTTTACTCGTGGAAAAATATGAAAAAATGTTAGAAAATAGAAAAATCGAAATGGCTAATGCTAAAAATGAATTTTTGAATAAAATTAAGGATATTAAAGCAGATGTAAGTTTCTGGAAAAGTTGTAAATTTTTACCCTTGAGGTACCAATGTGTTTTTCCGATTTTGAAAATTTTTGGAAAGTGATTTTTTCAATTACAGAGTGTACCAAAAGTCCTCGACGATAGTTTTTATTGCTTCTTTTTGTAATTATTTAAAGAAAAATTTATTCAAAATATAACAAGAAACAATAATAACAAAATAATTTTACTATTTATTCTCGAAATGGCAGCCTCTGGCATCGATACACTTCTGTAATCGCTTCGGGAAGTCATCCACTGCTGTATCAATGACTTCTTGAGGGATCTTGTTCCAGGCCTTCACCAAACTCTTTTTCAACGCGTCGATCGACTGGTGGGGCTTCGAGCACGCCTCGGTCTCCAAGATACTCCAGATGCTGTAATCCATCACGTTCAAGTCGGGCGAATTCGGTGGCCATTCTCCGTTGTTTCTCTGTGGGCTGATGTCGACCGAGATGAACTCTGGTACGTTGTCTCGGATCAAATTCTGGGTATCTTCGGACTTGTGTGATGGGGCGCCGTCTTGTTGAAAAACCCAGTTTTATCACTATTTCCTTCTTCAACTAAGCGAATAATAGCAGGTCTTAATTCAGTCATACTAAAAAACAAATAAATACAAAAATTTATTTAAATAACGTAAAAAAAAGCAATAAAAACTATCGTCGAGGACTTTTGCTACACCCTGTACAACTGATGCCCGTTAATTGGTGAATACTTGACGGTATATTTTCCACTACTCACACTGTGACAAGTGTTAATCACAAAAAGTGCGCTGTAGTGATCTTCATTCATTTTTCAAAAATCACATGGTCCCTCTTATGATTTTGAGCCGATATAGGGGGTGGCAAAATTGTCCAGAACAGTGGCCAAAATTTTCTGGAATTATTTTTCCTCTACAATTTTTTGTGTGAACAAAACACAACTTCCAGTCCACAATTTCGGAAAAAGATGTTTTTATTTTATTCATCTCCAACGTACCTTCAAAAAATTCCAAAATCAAAACGAAAACTTGATTTTTATAATTTCCTTTGGCATGATCAAAGTTTCTTCTTTCGCTTGAATGGCTGACTGACCGGTTAGAGAATATTGCATTTCGATTAGCAAAAAAGTGCATTCAATCGATTTTGTACAAAGTGAAGAAGGACACCTTATGTATGTTATTAACTTCATAGAAAAAACTTTTGACTACTATTCAACATTTATGAATCAATTTTTTGCTGTATAATTCCTACCTATATTTTTTGCTGAATAGTTCCATATTTTATGTGCACTAATTAATTATAAAATTTTCTATTTTTTGCTAAATTTAATGAAATGAATGGTATGTTTTGTTTTCCCTAGTAGCAATAAAAATTCCGAGAACACTTTATTCTAGCATTTTCAAAGTTTTAAAGAGTGACAATTATGGGCACTAGGACAAACGTTACATTAACCTTTACCGAGGACGACCAATAATTCAGTTTTTACGGACAACCGTTACCATCTTTTATTTAAAAATAGTTTTACTGCCTAACCACTTTGTTTGATCTAATTTTGTCCGTAATAGAGCAATTGATAACGGTTGTCTGTAACGATAACGTTTATTCTAGTGCCCAATTATGTCACCGACCATAAATATGCGAATTTTGGTTTGTTCATAGTGATAATTTGTCTCCATTGTCACCATGAGCAAATTTTTATCGTGCTCAAAATTCTCATATTTATGCTCACTGACAAAGTTGTCATTTTTTTACTTTGAGCATTACTACTTTATTCTAGGCTCATTAGATGATTTTACCGGAGGTCTCCCACCCCCAGCTTCTCATGTTATGGTAGCTCTACTCCAATCTTTACAACACGAATTTTCTTGTTTGGTCCAGGAGCAGAGAAATTCAAACTTTTCCTTAGCTAGAATGGAGTTAAGGATGGCATCTCTGGAAGATGAGATAAGAAAATTGTCCAACCGAGTTGATCTGATTATCGAAAATAGGAATATTGTTGAACTGAGAAACAATACAAATCATATTGAACCTATACAGGTTAGCCTTGTTAGAAAGACTAGATAATAGCTAGTTTAGGAACCTATACAAGAAGCCTCTATGTCTGTCTCTATTATAAACGATACTTTTTCTATTGAGGATTCAAGTTCAACTGTTTGTTTGTTAGATGTTACTAGTTGTAATGACAATGTTGAACATAAAGGTATACCTTCTAGCAGCGAAAAGAATTGAGGTCCAGTCTAACAACCAAAGCTCAGCTGTGCATAGGCCCGTCACGTGTACCAGACCCGGCTCATACGTGTACATAGGGTGGTTAAATTTTTCATAAAACAGAGGCACTACCCAATGCCCACGGCACTGAATAGTGCCTCTGTTTTGAAAATGTTTGATTTTCGCTTCAAAAACCCAATTTTTCCCTGATCAGGGTCAGGGAAGCGTTTTTAATTTTTGGGAATGTGCGCAATCGATTTCCCGCATAAAATTACCCCTAAAAATGATCATTTTAGAAAAAATTTTTTTTCATGAAATAATCCCTAATTTATACCCGATTTAACAAAATATCAACTTTTCTCCTGATTGGACTGATTCATTTAACTCTCACATGGGTGTAACTATATGCAAATTTTAGAAATTCTAAACCTGATCCCACCGTCACAACCCATAATCCAGAACCCTCCAAAAGCAATAAAAACTACGACAACAGAAAAGAAACGCTCAAGAAAAGACCATACCCCTATAAGAAACACTATGGTTGTCCCCACTCCATTGAGTTTCCAAGAACCAGAACCGGCTTGTTCAATAATTCCAGCGACTTTGCTCTTAAACGTCAACAATCCTATACCACAAACCCTGGTTGAACCCAAGAAAAATAAACGGGCAGAAAAAGTGAGTATAGGGTGTCAAAAAATTTCAATTTTACGATTATTTCAAGTTGTTTAATTTTCACCAAAATAACCCTATAGGGGTTTTTCTATGCGAGGAATCGATTGCACGCATTGCCAAACCCTGAAAACGCTTCCCTAACCCTGAATCAGGGAAGAGATGTATATATTGAAAAGAAAATAGGCTAATACAGAGTCAGGGAAGCGTTTTCAAGTTACAGCAATGCATGCAATCAATTTCTCGCATAGAAAAACCCTCTATAAGGTTATTTTGATGAAAAGTAAAAAACTTGAAAAAATTGCCATTTTTTCCAGAGGTTCTGGGTTCGAGTCCCATCCAGAGACCTAAAATAGGCCCCCTCGGTCCCATGGGGTCGGGTCCCTTTAGAGCAGCGAGACGGCAACTAGAATCAAGCCCCTTCGGGGCAGGTGCCTCTGCCCCCAGGGAGCCTGAATTTGGGCTTCTTCAGGGGACCCTAGGAGCCGGAGCTTTAAGGGCCTCGACCCTTTTCGGTCTCTAGTCCCACCTTAGAACTGTTCCTGAATCTGTGATCCAGCTTACACGAAAGGAAAATCCCTCCCACTTACGACATTATTTTTAGAATAAGAAACGTCAAAGATCCTCAGAGGAAGAAATTCCGGATGAGGAGATTGAAAACCTCAAGAATATTATTATGAGAGAAGCTGCAGAAAGGTATGATATTGTTAAGAAAGAATATAACAATAGAATTCGATTTTTAGAGCAGCGAGACAGCAACTTGAAGCAAATATTGATAACCTGGCCGAGCCAGAAAGAATACTGATCAATGAGATTATTAAGAAATCATCATCAATTGATGGAGTTTCAGAGCCGAAGAATTCAAAAAGGTAAACAAAAAAGACAAACCAGGTTCCAGAAACAATCCGAACAGGCCAAGAGTCCCCATAGCACGCTTCTGGTCCTCGATGCCAGCTACTGATCCCCACGGCCTGCTCCTCGATCTCGCAAATAGCTGTTGGCTCTAGCGATACGATATTAGTCGCATCGATCCGCTGCTGCGTCCCTCCGCCTGCTTACGCGCCTGTGGCCCACTGCTAGTCCCCACGACCATCTACTGCGTCCCACGGCCTGCTTACGCGCCCGCGACCCATTACTAGTCCCCACAACCATTTACTAGCTCCCGCGGCTATCTGCTAGTCCCCACGACCATCTACTGGCTCCCGCGGCCCACTGCTAGTCCCTGCGACCAGAAGGGGGCAAGTTAATAGTGTTCCTTGTAAGATAATTTTTTAAATTTTAGATCTTCATCTGAAAAGTCTGTATCTCCGAATAGACGATTCCCTACAACTCCCATTTCGTTCCCCAGCTTATCCTTCAACAATGCTCCCATAAAAGTTGAAGTTGAAGATGCTATTCCTGTTGCGAAATGAAAAATGAGAAAAAACTAATGTTGAAAATTTAAAAAAATTTTGAGCCGGTCTCTTTTTTCATGAATACTCTTTAGGCTGATAATAGATCTCTATTTGTTTAAAATCCCTATTAGGTTGTATTTTTTTTTATCAACATATAGTCAATTTTGTTTTTATCCCACCCCGCCGCTCTTATAGTACTTTTCCGCGCCAAATTAAAAATTTTTACAAGCTCTTAGCGCAGAGGATGACAAAGGCTCCTGTCTTATCTGGCAAGTTAAGAAATTTGAGGCCACCAGGTTCGATCTCACTAGGGCCAAACTTTTTATTTTCAAGAATCATGATAGGCAAAAATTCTACGAGGTCGAATTTATTTTTGACTATCATTATTTTCTTGAATAATCAAAAGTTTACCCTAGCGGGTTCGAACCTGTATGTTTCAACGTTGCTTAACTTGCTAGTTGAATCCACTTACCACTGCGCTATGGACCCCTCCACCTCTTCTCTGACAAAAAGGACTATATGTCTTTTTAAAAACTTCTCACAATGTTGTATTTGTCTTCTGCATCACTACCATTATTAAAAAGTTGACTTCTTTCTTTAACAAAATTTTTTTACAACTCATATCAATGTGTCATTGATTCCTTTACCTACTGTATCTTGCATTTATTTTTGTGTGTGTGTAAATTTTCTATACAGGGTGAAACAAAAAAGTGAACTTTTTGTGATTTTTACATGAATTGGAACCCGAAATTTTATTCTACAAATGATCCCTGTAGGGATAATTTTATGCGGGACTTAAAAATCTTTCCCCTAATCAAGAAAAGGCTATTTATATGACGTATGGCATGTAATTCTTGTCAAAAATGTGGCCATACGTCATATAAATAGCCATTTCTTGATTCGGGAAAAGATTTTCAAGCCTCGGAAATGTGAAATTCGGATTCCCTGCATAAAATTACCCCTTGAGGGGTCAATTCCAGATGATGAAAAAAATCTTTTTCGATATTCCTTGGGATAATAATCGATACTAATTCCGAACGGTCATTTAAAAAAACTCGGGTCCATATTCATGTAAAAATCACAAAAGAGCACTTTTTTAATCACCCTTTGATTATATATGTAAATTAGTTAATTTCTAAGCTAAATAATAATAAATAATGTATGTAAAAAATATATGACTCATAAAAATATAGCTTTTTTTGCTAGTGTTACTTTTGTTTGCACTGCCAATTTCAAACCGGTTTTTGAAAAAAAATTTGCAAGAGGTGTCGAAAATTTGATTTGATTCATTAAAGTGCTAGACAAAAATTGTAGGAAAATGATATTTGGACTATATGATTGGCTATCAGAACCGACTAATGATCCAAACCATTGTTGTCAATGTCCGAGGTTGAAATATAGGGTATTTTTACATATTTATACATGTTACCTATATACAGCATTGCGCCGGGTGTTTTTCCTAAGGCCAAATATGGGGCCATCCAGATATTACGTAATCATGTTGAGGGGGGGGGGATTCGGTTCTCCTCATAAAAATTGATTCCGTTAGTACATTTTTGATGGTTACGTTGGGGGGGGGAGGGGGGTAAACCACCATAAAGTTGATTACTTAATATCTGGATGACCACTATTGAAAGGCAAAAATAAAATATTAGAAACTTTTATTTTTTGGTAAAAGTCACCTCGTTTGATGCACATTTAATCTATCTAACTTAAAAAATTGTATCGAAAAATCTTTTCGGGTAGCTAAGATATCGATAAAAGTTTGATGTAAAGTACCTATTGGGCCACCTTGTATAAAAAATGAGTAAATCAGCAGTTTTGCTTCAAAATCCCAATTTTTCCTGAATCAAGGTCATGGAAGCATTTTCAGGGTTCGGGAATGCGCGTAATCAATTCCCCACATAAAATTACCCTCCATAGGGGTCATTTATAAAAAATAAGAGTACCAAAAGTGAATTTTTGAGCTCCAGCACAAGGAAATTATCCTCTCTCCAATCCCCACCAATTTTCAAAAAGTATATGCACTTCTTTCTGAAATATTCTATCCCCAAAAAAGTTGGAAGAGGGAGAGGAGAGAATCATAAAATTATAAATTTACGCCGCACCAAAATCGCGATTTTCGAAGACACCTCGCTCTTTTGAAATTTTTACTGGGACGGAAGATCTTGTTTTTTGTTGGGAGAGATCTAGTTTATAACAATTTTTCCATATCTCTCGACACTAAATAATAGCGATTATAAAATTCAATTTTTAAGAAAATAATCTTCTTGGTGCTATTGTTGATCCTGGTTGGTGTACTTGGAGTTTTATCATTTCTCTTATGGCATGCTTTCGATTTTGCTCTCCCAAGAATAATTATTGGAGTTATAACAATTCTTGAAGTTGCTACATTACTTGTGGCAGTGCCAGCATTTATTAATGAGAAACACTTTTGGCTGCTACCGTTTATTGGGACACAAGTGAGTGTTGCCGTAAGAGCAGGAGTCCAAATAAGAAGTGGGACCAAAGGGGTAAAAAAAAAATCGAATTTTCAAAAAGTTCTCCAAATTGTCTGAAATTTTGTATTTCGGGGAAGGGGGTTTAAATGGAGAACATGAATCTGAAGAAATTGTTTGATTTTGACCAATGAAAGTTACCCCTACTAGAGGCATACTCCTAAAGTAGCTCAAAAATTTGTATTCCCTGAATCAGGGTCAGAGAAGCATTTGCATTCCTCGGCAATGCGCGCAATCGATTCCCCACCTATAAAACCCTAGGACTGTCGAAAATTTCATCAAAAATCAACGCAAATATCAGCATTTTAAAATTAAGTTTCAACATTGAAAAACCCCCAAAGTCTGAACATTAACACGAAAGCATAAATTATGCTCAAAAAGACTGATTGGATCGTATTCAGCATACATTCTTGTCTAATAGTGAAAATTTTTTTGCCGAAAACGGATTTCTGGAGCCCATCATGTAAAACCGCAATACTTTCTGAATAACCTGGAGAGGGTAAGGGGTTTATATTTTCGAAATTTCGATGGCAGGGTAAAAAATGATAACCCTATTTTAACTAACTTATTTAGATCCTAGCCTGCTTAACTTGGGTGGTTCTAATTGTTATCTACCTTGTTATACTCATCAAGAATCAAATTGAGGGCACCGGTGGTGAGGTTGGAAATGTGCAAGTTTTCTTACCTGGTGTGCCTTCAACCGGTCTTGGAGACACTTCCATGTTGGGATATAATCAAAGTATGTGACTAGTTTTAGAGTCCAAATAAAACATTTTAGATCAACAAATCGTCAGAATCCTGGGGCATTTGTTTCTCTTACTAATGGTTCAACTATATATTGGGTATACCATGTGGGCTGCCTATAGGGTAAGTTATTCTAGTGCAGTCACGGAGGCAAGGGGCACGTGCCCCACAAATCTGAAATCCTACTACTATGAACGTGTTTTGTCTGTCTGTGTGTGTTCGTTTTAAAAAATCTTTCATTGCGTCGCAACTAGTGCAGTTGAGACGTGTGGCGACGTCGACGGAGCACTAATGGTGTCGCGATGCAATTAGTACAGTCATGTCGCATTGAAACGCGTGGCTACGCCTAAACGAAGTACTAATTGCGTCGCAACACAATTAGTGCTTAGTTTAGGTGCAGTCGCAACGCGTCAAGAACGTTGAGAGGTCTAGACGAAGCACTAATTGTGTCGCGACGCATAACGACGTCTAGGCGGTACTTTCTTAGAAAAATGAAAAAGATTGAAAAATTTCGTAAGAAAAATGAGGTTTTTCACCGTGGTGCCGCCGCTCAAAATTGGGTTCTGGCCATTCTAATGGATAAGAAAATTTGTAACTTTTAAAATTTCAGATTTTCCGATCACGAAATGGTGCAAATATCACGGTGAAATACGCGAAAGCCAAGAAATATCCTCATAATGTTGTGGTACTAGAGCAAAACGTGGATGAGGCTATTTATGGGAAGAGGTCAAAAGTCTAATATAAAAAATTATATAATACAACAAATTATGTGCATAATTTTTCTTTGCTTTGAATTTATGTTTTTTCGTAGTGATATTGTTACCGGTGCTAGTCTTTTTTCTCATATTTTAGTATTTTTTTGCTAGAGATGGGATTTTGACGGAAAATACGGTTTTTATTATTTTCTAGCTTTTATTGAGAAAAGCTGGAAAAAACTAGAAAATCCGTTTTTTTTCAAGATTTTGCCGACAAAGTCTAGAAAAATCCAGCAAAATATGGGAAAATCCGGTTCATAGGTGGGCAAGGGGGGAGGGTGTGGGGTTCTTGGTGAGGTGGTTCTCCTTGCCACCGGAAAGAAAAATTTTCACAAAAATGGTATTTTTAACTTGAAATTTTTGGGTTTTGCTAAATTTTGAGGCGGTCCCCCCTATTTTTCGACCTTTTGAGTGAGTGGGTCAGGTGCCACCTCCCCTTGCCCAAGTATGATCCGGTTTTTTCAATTTTGAAAAAAATCCGAAAAAATCTCAGTCCAGCTCTATTTTTGCATAATTTTTAAAAATGTCTGAATCTCGGTTGATATTCTTTTAGCATAATTTTAATGAATTACTTACCGAATATACGTGTGCCTTAATAAAATTTAATATTATGCAAATTTTTGTAATTTTATTAGCTTACTATAAGCACGGCGGTTTTTTTTGGCGATAATTGGAGAAAATTCGAAATTTTACAAATGAGTCATGCCATTCGACTTAGCTTAACGAGCCGAGTAAAACGAGGTATATATTGTTCAAAGGCGCTAACGATTCACATGGCTGAGTGGTTAGTGTGCCAGGATTTTCACATATAGATCGTGGGTTCGAATCCCGTGTCAAATTTAATGATGTCAACTCAAAATCGAATTGTTGAGACAAATGGCTAATAAAGGATTTATAATGAAAAAAATGCCAAAAACGAGTTTTTGAGAAAATGGCCAAAAAGGATTTTTGGAGAAAAATTGCCACAAATCGATTGTTTGAGAAAGATGGCCAAAAAATATTTTTTGAGACAAACAGCCAAATATGGATTTTTTGAGACAAATGGCAAAAATTGAGTTTTTTGAGAAAATGAAAATCCTAGCATACTAACCACTCAGCAATGTGAATCGTTAGCGTCTTTATACAATGTTTATCTTGTTTTATTCATCTGGTTAAGCTAGTCGAATGGCATGACTCATTTTTAAAATTTCGAATTTCCTCCAATTTTTGCCAAAAAACCGCCGTGTAAGCTACATATATTTTTTAATATATCAAGATTTATATAGCTTTACTATTTTAGTACCATTATAAAAATGGAATGATTAGCAATGCATTTTCGCTACCGATATCTATGCACTTTTCTCGGCCTATCAATTTTATTCTATTTCTTATTCTATGTTGATTTTAAAGGGCATCGAAGAAAACGTAAAAATATCGAATATGCAAATTTTGAAGAAGGTGTTCATAGAAAGGAGCTGTATAAAAATTTTCTCAAGTAAAAATAAAAGCTTAAATGACCAGCCATCTCGAGAAAAGTTGTCCATAGCGAATGAAAGTTTGCAAAGAGTCTGATGTTTGTATTTTTGCTTTATTTTCAAAACTTCTAAGTTGATTGTACTCGAAGATATATCCATCTCCAATTTCTGCAAATTAAAATACTCGGGGCAAATTCTCTTCGAATACAAATTCAGAAAAAGTTGAAATTCCTGGCATTAAATTTTTTGGAGCAATTATGACTTGATCTTCAGAAATACTTGCAACTTATACTAAGAATCTCGTTATATTGATTCCCCTCAACTATCATAGCGTAGTAGAAAATCTACGACTTTTCACGCCTCTGGTGCCAAGTTCAATACCCACCCGAGTCCATTAGTTTTTGTTGTAAATCTTGTCCTCCTAGGGTTAATTTTAACCGCTGATTACGAATTTGATGTTTTTTTAACGAAAACTACTACAAAGCCCTGAAAATCAGGTTTTTATCGATTTTTATGCAATTTTAGATACAAGGTGAGCCAAAAAACCGTACTTTTGCGTATTTTTGGTGAAAAATTTTCAAAAAAATTATTTTTAAAAATCACCTATAAGGGGGTATTTTCATGCGATAAATCGATTACACGCTTTTTCGCATAAAATACCCCTTATAGGTGGTTTTTGAAAATCTTTCACCAAAAAACCCAAAAGTACGATTTTTTGGCTCACCTTGTAAAAATCTGATTTTCATGGTTTTTAGTGGTTTTTGTAATAAAAAACATCAAATTCGTAACCAGTGGCTAAGGTGATCAAAATTTACAAAAATGCGAAAATCAATGTACGCGAATGGGAATTGAACTTGGCACCAGAAGCGTGAAAAGTCGCAGATTTACCACTACGATATGGTGCCAAATTTTTTGCAAACTTTTATCGCCTTGTTGCCATCTTTTGTTGAAATTATGAAAATTTTAGTGGCAAAGAACACTGCAACATAGCATCATGTTTCAACATGTCGAAATGCAGAGACAAACACAATTTAAGAGTGTATGTCTATCCAGATGGAAGAGATGTCATCCACTCAAAAGTTTATGAAAATATTTTAAAAGTGCTGCGAGAAAGTCGATATTATACACAAAATCCAGAAGAAGCATGTTTATTTGTGTTAAGTATTGACACGATTGATAGAGATAGGATCAGGTAAAAATTAAATGAAAGCTGAGCACGTTATCCAATCGGCCAAGGGTCATACCCCAAAACCCCATGATATGGTATTCGTTTTGAAGCGCTCGGCGAGCTGAGTCGATTAGTGAAAATTGTTTTTTAATTTTGACCCTTGTCTGCACCTTTTCGGCATTTTGATGCGCCGTGTTGTAGAGAGAATTTTTCAAAAAATTAGATAAATTTTTTTCATGGAAATTTTTTAGCGAAAGCTACATAAAAGATGTGAATGCTCAAATTAAAGCGTTACCTCCAGAACTTTGGAATGAAGGAAGGAATCACATCATTTTTAATCTTTATCATGGAACTTATCCAGATTATTCGGATCACGATCTAGGCTTTGATGTTGGCTATGCCATGATTGCAAGAGCCAGTGCTAGTACACAAAATCATAGAGGGTGCTTTGATTTATCGTTTCCACTATTCCACAAAGAGCATCCTGTTAGAAGTGTGCCTCAGGTAAAAAAGTATACGAATTTGATCAAATTTAGAGAAGTACCAGGAGCCGGTACTTCTCTTTTTTTAAAAATTTTTTGCAAAAATTAGCAAAATTTTTTTCTCCGTTTTTTGCATTTTTTAAACCAAAAGTTTTATCCATTGGGGGAATCTAATCTGCCCAACGTTGCTTAACTTGCTAGATCAGACGGGCGGCTTCCTTATCCACATCACTATGGTGCCCCAAATTTTTTCACTCCAGTTGAAACGAACTATATGAGGCTACTGTAACTATTTTTTGTAATAAAAAAATGAATTTTTTATCCGAAACATGGCTAAAATTGTAATTTTTTTCAAAAACATAAATTTTATGCCTTAAAAAATCTCATTTTTGGGCGAAAATAGCGAACATTGGCGATTTTTGATTAAAAAAAATGGCATTTTTAATGAAAAGAATGAAATTTTTTATAAATGATGTAAAAATTTAGAAAAACATTTTCATTTTTATCACAGGTACTTTTTATCACTTGCTGATAATATCCAAATTAATTTTAGACCCCTATAGTAGAAGATCTGGATGAAGATGCCCATCTAGTTAGTTTTAAGGGAAAACGTTATGTGTATGGAATCGGTTCGGAAACGAGAGACTCTTTGCATCATTTACACAATGGGAACTCATGTGTTATAGCGACCACATGCAAGCATAACTCCGATTGGAAAAAATTTGAAGATGGACGATGTGCTATGGACAACGAGGAATATGACAAGTAAAATTGAATAAACATTTCCCTCCAATGACAAAACTCGACATTCATGATGAAGTGGCAAGCGTCTAACTTTTCACTCAAATGGTCGAGGGTTCGATATTCGATGTTGACCTATGTAGGGCCATATACTTGTGACCCCTAGGGTCGATTATTGTACCTTACAAGTGACAAATTTCGAGATAACCACGTGTGAAGTTAGCGAAATCTGAAATCTGTGTATTACAACGAAAACATGTACGCGCATGTTTCTACATAAAATTTTAGCTTGCACCAATTAAAGGTTGTTTATTGAAGCGATTATTCAAAATGATTTGATTAATCGCTTCAATAAATAACTTTTAATTGATGCAAGTTAAAAATTATAGTAGAAACATGCACGTACATGTTTTCGTTGTAATAAACTAATTTCAAAAATTGCCAACTTCACACGCGATTACCTCGAAGCCGTTAGCGATTCAGGACATACCGCAAAACTAAAAAATGCTCTATTTTTCATGAACTTTCCGAATATCAGCAAAACTGTTTTCCGCTCGAACTGGTCATTTAAATTTAACATAAGTTTTTTAGATGGGACTACAACTACTTGTTAGAAAACTCAACTTTTTGTTTGACTCCAAGAGGAAGACGATTAGGATCGTTTCGGTAAAAAAACTAGTTTAAAAAAATCAAATTTAAAAATTTTTTAGATTTCTTGAGTCCCTTCGAGCTGGTTGTATACCAGTTGTACTTTCAGATGAATGGGAATTGCCATTTTCAGAAGTCATAGATTGGTCCAAAGCAGCTCTTGTTGTGGAAGAAAGAAATGTTCTTTTTGTAAGAGAATTTTTAAAGTATTAATATATAAGGCATCTTCTGTGGTTCCTAGTGGGAAATGAAGTAGATGAGGAATTTCTCATGCTTGATGAGGGTGTAAGAGGTGCAAGTGTGAGGGCTAAAAACGAGTTCCCTGGGCATGTGTAAAAAAAATTCTGTTTTAGGTCACCGATATGTTATGGGACATACCTAAAGAAAAGATCCTCCAAATGAAGCTACAAACAAAACTACTTTTTCACAAATATTTTAGTAGTGTCGAGAAAATTATCTCAACCACCTTGAAGGTAAAGGATGATACATAAAAAGGTGGAATTTTGTGATTTATATTTTTTCATGAAAATTGCTTTTTCTCGAGTAACAAGTTGTCTTTTGACTTTTTTTCAAAACATAGAAAATCAAATTCTATACATTTAAAAAAAAGAATAAGATCAAAAGACAACATTTTACCCGAGAAAATTGCAATTTTTCTGCAAACATAAAAATCATAAAATTCATCTCTTTTATGCCTTACCCTGTATAACTTTTTGTCTAATTTTATATTTACCTCTAATATATAATTTAAGATAATTTTCGAACGTCTCGAAGGAGAATATAGAGAGCATAAAGATTGGAATAAGCTCATAGAATTTGAAGAAAATTTATTGGAGCCTAAATTTACTATCGTCATCCAAGGGATTTTGAGATACTCGTCTAGGCTTAATAGGATTGTTACAATGGTGTCGGAGATATCGGGGATACACAAAGTATTCTTTTTTAAATATGCATATAGGAGACGATGGAAGGAGGGAGAGGGATTGTGCCACATTTTTTCACTTTTTGACCAATTTGCTCGATAGATTCAAAAGGGGTCATGGCATAAAATGGCTTCCGGAAGAGCAGGATTTTGGACAGTTTTTTTGAGTCCCTCAATGTTTTTGGTTACCACGATTTCTTTCTTTTTCTTCCTATTATCCCAAATCTCACTTTGGTCCTGGGTCGGGGTCAAAGGGCTTTGGAAGCTCAATTTCGGCCTATGTACCCTGTTCATTTATTTTCTGTATAAAATATTTTTAAAAACTTCAGATAATTTTATTATGGCCAATACCTAGAGGACAGCCACCAGAAATTGAAGCTTTTCGAACCAATATTCCCATAGAAATTATCCAAGTTGAACAAGTTGTAAGTATCATATATCACAACATACGTAGATAATGGCGAAAATCCAAAAATTGGGGCAATGGTGTAGGAAAGGAGGTATCCGTTCAGGTGCCCTCCCCTAGAGGGCCAATAATTGGAAAAAATCATAAAGGCCCCACTTATATTTTGTGGTGGTGCCCCCTTAGCCGACCCTTCTGCATATGCAACTAGGTAGTGCTATAGCGTAGAGAGAAGGGTTCGAGGGGGTGGGGGTACTTCCCCAAAGAATGCTGTTTCCCTTTAAAAACATAGGGAACCCTTATGATTAAGGATTTTTTAAATTTCGGTCCACTGAGGGAGGGGGTTCATCTGTCCACTTGTATACGGCACTGGGACAGTGATCTGGAAAATTGGGCAATTTGGGGGTGGTCGGTGTTCCCAAAATATCAAAAAAATTTGCCACAAAAGTGATCAAGAATGCATTTTTGGCAAATAGTGAATTTTATGCAAAAATTACAATAAAAATTTTAGGACCAAAGCGAATTCTTTAAGTTAAACTATCATAATTTTGGTGGAGATTTTGTCGTCTTTTTGGATGAACGCGTAAATATAACTGCCAAAGAAATCCAAGCGACTTTAAATTTTGCACTTGAAAACCCAGCTCAAATGTCATCTTTTCATGCGTTGCACTACAATGTGAGTAACCAGATAAAAAAGGAGAAATTTGATAAAAATTTTTAGCAAGAAGAGAAAGGATATCAAATAAATGCACCTCAAGGAGTGGATTTTTCTATTGGATTACTTCATTTTGCTATAGTTCCTAGGTAAAAAGTTGGTACTTCACTAATGCAAAAAAGCATATAAGTCGGCAAAAAGAATGGCTGCAGACCAAGTTGTTTCTGAATCTGAGATTATATTGATCCGCTGACTTTTCATCAAAATTTGGCTCATACCCAGACCATAGTCATGGACATCAACTATAGCAGTCATGTGCACCAATTGTGCAGTCAATTTTAAACTACGTTGCGCAGTCCATATAGCAGTTTCAAACTGCGCTTCTTGATGCAGTCTCAAATTGTGCTTCTCGAGGCACTACTTTGTTGGATGACCTACGCAGAGAAACTATTGCAACGAAATAAGCAGTTTGAGATTGCGTCAAAAAGTGCAGTTTGAAACTGCTATATGGACTGCGCAACGCAGTTTCTAATTGACTGCGCAATTGATTCACATGACTGCTGTAGTTGATGACGTGACTACGGTATAGGTATGGGCCAAATTTTGGTGAAAGTCGGCAGATCAATATTGTCCCAGATTCAGAAACAACTTGGTCTGCAGCCATTCTTTTTGCCCATTCTTTATGTTTTTTACATACAGCTAAACTTAAATCAAAATAAATTTTAAAATAAAATGTTACGTAAGCCGATGTGAACAAGGATTTTTGTTTTCTTCAATATAACACGAGCGATTGTTGGCCAAAAATGCCATTTTTTGGATCATAACTCACTTTTTTTAGACATTTCCTTATTGAATATCCAAATTATCTAACAAATATCTTGATCTCTTATGCCAATGCCTTACCCCAATGCCATATTTTATTTTTTAACTTTATGCTAGCTGATCTCACTTTGAATCCTCCCTTTTTGGTTGGACAACGAGCCATAGAACCGTGGATGCTCAACCGTAATTACACTATTTGTTTTAATAAGGTAAAAATCAACATCAAAATTTTACGACTATATTCGAAAATTCTCTGCACGTCATAAATTGATTCGGTGAAAATATATTAAAACGAAAATCTGGGCCTAAGCCCGGGACCCATAGATTTTTGCGCAAAAAGAAATATTTGTGGCCCAGAACGAGGGCCAGCCCGAATAGAAAGTACTGGCTTTTCCACCTCTAGGTGCTACCGACTGCACTATTGAGATCAATTTTGAATTATCTGTTTCTGATATGATTAGCATAACTTATTTTTTAGATTATCCACAGTTATTGGTTTGACCAAATCCCTGTATTAAACTCCATTGTGCGCCAAAATTTGCATTTTTGAAAACTTATACTGTATGGGTATGTTGATCTCTTTGTTATAAGTATTATGGGATATTCAATTTTTGTTTTTAACGGATATAATATTAAAGGGGGTGTAACATTTATAGCTTATTCTCGAAAAATCGAAAAAAAATTTTTTTCCGATTTTCTTTTAAAAACCGACGTTTTAGGGTAATTTTTAGGCGAAAAATCGATTGCGCGCATTTTCGAAGCATGAAAAATTAACCTTGACCCTGAAAATCAGGGTAAAACTGCGTTTCGACGCGAAAATTTTTTTTCTGATTTTCTTCTAAAAACCGACTTTTAGAGTAATTTCTAGGCGAAAAATCGATTGCGCGCATTCCTGAGGCGTGAAAATGCTTCCTTGATCCTGATTCAGGGAAATAGATGTGTGTATTGAAGCGAAAATATGAAAATTTTGGATTTTTCTTCTAAAATCATCGTTCTAAGGGTTATTTTATGCGAAAAATCGATTCAGCACATCACCGAAGCGTCAAAATGCATCCTTGACCATCGTCCTTGAAAAATTATGTTTCTAATGCAACGCTTCGATGATGCGCTGAATCGATTTTTCGCATAAAATAACCCTTAGAACGATGATTTTAGAAGAAAAATCCAAAATTTTCATATTTTCGCTTCAATACACACATCTATTTCCCTGAATAAGGATCAAGGAAGCATTTTCACGCCTCAGGAATGCGCGCAATCGATTCTCCGTATGAAATTACCCCCAGGAATATGATTTTGAGGGAGAAATTTCAAAAAATTTTTGATTTTCGCTTCAATACACACATCTATTTCCCTGAATCAGGNGATTTCTCGCATAAAATAATCCTTAGAACGATGATTTTAGAAGAAAAATCCAAAATTTTCATATTTTCGCTTCAATACACACATCTATTTCCCTGAATCAGGATCAAGGAAGCATTTTCACGCCTCAGAAATGCGCGCAATCGATTTTTCGCCTAGAAATTACTCTAAAAAGTCGGTTTTTAGAAGAAAATCAGAAAAAAAATTTTTGCGTCGAAACGCAGTTTTACCCTGATTTTCAGGGTCAAGGTTAGTTTTTCATGCTTCGAAAATGCGCGCAATCGATTTTTCGCCTAAAAATTACCCTAAAAAGTCGGTTTTTAAAAGAAAATCGGAAAAATTTTTTTCGATTTTTCGAGAATAAGCTATAAATGTTACACCCCCTTTAAGGCGAAGAAAATCGACTTTGAAAACTTTAAAGTAATTTTTGACAATGTTAGGATCAACGGATTTCGAAAATTTTTATCAACACTTATTCGGCCATTGTTCAGCTACAATTTAAAAAAGACCGCATAGAAATTCGTTAGAGGGGGTGCGAGAACGACTAAAAACGTTGATGTTGCATACCAAAATGAACGATCTGTACTTCGCGCACACCTTGTGAGAGTACACGACTATCAATATTTTACTCATTTTTATTTGTTTTATACTTTTCAAATTTTTTGTTATGCGTGTAAAATAAAGTACCTCCATGTTGAACTATTAAATGAATGGTTTATTTAGAAAGAGTCATTTGAATATATATTGAGATAAAGAAACAAGTCATAGCTAAGTTACGATCAATTAGGGTGAATGCTAGCCGTAATGTAGGATACTTTTTGTCATAACTTTTGTTAGGAACATCAGTTCATCGTGATCTTGGTATCATTTTAAAGCTCACGTTCTCAGCTTTAAAATGAGACCAAGATCATGATGTATAGATGCTTCTAACACAAGTTATGACAAAAAGTATCCTAAACTGCGACAAAAAATATCCTAAAAAATCAGAGTTGCACAAATTTCCGGAAACGGTAATGGAAACGATTGAAAATCAAGCAATCAATAAAATCGTGTTTATTGAAACGATTAACGTGTGAGAGTTGGCGATTTTTGAAATTTTGGAAAACAAATTGTTGTTTTCCAAAATTTCAAAAATCATCAACTCTTTTTTTTAGAAAACCGTCGATTCTTGATTTTTTTTTAGGCGGAGAATCGATTGCGCGCACTTCCAAACTGTTAAAGCGCTTCCTTGACTCTGATTCAGGGAAGGGTTCGGTGTATTGAAGCGAAAATTAAACATTTTCCAAATCTGCACCCCCTTTGGGGGGTAAAAATCATGGCCACTCCTCCGAAAAAAATCTGAAACATAGTCAAAGAAGCATTTTCATGCTTCGGGAGTACGCGCAATCGATTTCCCGCCTAGAAAACCTAAGAAACGACGGTTTTCTCATAAAAATCTGAAACTGTTTGATTTTCGCTTCAATACATCCACCCCATTCCCTGAATCAGGGTCAAAGAAGCGTTTTCATGCTTCGGGAATGCGCGGAATCGATTTCTCGCATAAAATTACCCCCATAAAGGTCATTTGTTTAAATTTGAGAAAATTTTTTTCGAGAATAAGCTCAGATCTGCACACCCTTTAAAGAAAAAACTTTTGGACTATGATAAGTGGGAGAGACAAATAGTGAACTAGCACCCACCATTCTGATATGCAGTAACAACTTCTAAATAAGAATTAGATCTTTTTAATTTTAATTTGCGAAAATCTGCTTCAATTTTCTTCTTCTTCAACAAATATTCCTTTGTATCCATACAAACTGTCGAATCAGAATTGGATCTTTTCAGGCGTTTGTTTTCAATATAATAATTACCCACGTTATTCAAAAATTCTTGCTCATTCTTATCTGGTTGAATGAGGTAATCTTCATAAAGATAATCATCTTTGCCAAGCATTTGTGATATCAGCTTCACTTGGGCTTCTCCAGATTCGGTTGGAGTTTCTAATAAGGTAGGGTTGTGGCGGATGTCCTCAAAATAATGCTTTGAGAAATAATACGGGTAAGTGATAAGTAGGCTTGAGCGTTACAATCTGGGGTCGATTGTTGTATTTAGTTAGTGGCAAGTGAGCAAAAACGAATGAAAAAGTTGAAAAGTGGGCACTTGATAAGTGACAAGTGTTTAGTGACAAGTTCACTAAAAAACCGACAAGTTTGACACTTGTCACTTATCACTTGTCATAAAAAAGTGATTAACCTATTTTGCTTAATCACTTGTTTCGAATTTTTTTTAATTTTTAAAAATTTTTTTCAAATTTTTCTATTTTTTTTAAATTTAAAAAATTTTTTCGAATTTTCTTCAATTTTTAAAAATTTTTTCAATTTTTTTCGAATTTTTTCTATTTTTTTCAAAATTTTCAATTTTTTATAATTTTTTCAATTTCGAATTTTCTTCAATTATTTTCGAATTTTAAAATTGTTTCAAAATTTTTTTTAATATTTTAAATTTTTTTCGAAATTTTCAATTTTTCGGTGGCTCCTGTGTAGTAGCTCCGGAAGTTCTATCCGAGGAATCTATTGCGCGCAATAAAAAATTATGAAAACACTATTCCAAGGTCCCTGACCTTGAAACAGCCAAAAAAAAAAGCCGTATTTTTGCAATTTTTTGAGATTTTTGAGCTAATTCAGGCTCAAAAAAGCTTTTTCATGATTTTTCAACGCAAGTAATCGATTTCTAGCATAGAAAACAGGTTTTTTTAGAAAAATTTTTGCGAAAATTTGCTCGAAAAATCGCAAAACTTCTGTTTGTTTTTTGGCACCTTTATGAAATACTTACACTAACATAAGCAAACGGATTTGTTTTATAATTTTCTAATATTTCTTTCAGCATTGAAAATTTAGGCCTTGATGGTTGATGTTGGGACCAACACATAATCAGCAATTGATAAAATTCCAAACCACAATTGCCAGGCTTTTCCAACCTATTCCCATCGCTCAGATATTTATACAAAGTTTGTAGCACAGCTTTTGGCGTGAAATGCAAATTTTCATATGGCAATTTAGCGAATGTCAATATTTCCCAACATGTGACACCAAATGACCAAACATCGGTGGCTTCACAGTAGAGGCTAGCACTCAGGTCTTGTAAACATTCCATGGGCACCCAACGGAATGGAAGCTTTTGTGGAGACCGAATATTGCCTTCAAGTAGAGAGGAAAGCCCAAAATCGGCTACCTCAACATGTTGGTAGCGTTTCATGAGAACGTTTCTTGTAGCCAAGTCACGGTGGACTATTTTATTCTTGGCTAGATATTCCATAGCCTAAATTGGAAAAAATTGAAAAAATTCGAAAAAAATTGGAAAAAATGATTGAGATCGGCACGGATTGGAGACTGGGTGACAGGTTGGGATTATCAAAAGAGCAGTTCAAAAATGATTGTGGGACACTTACCCAAAAACATAAGGACCCTTATGATTAGAGATTTTTTTAAATTTTGGAAAAAATTATAAAAAAATCGAAAAAATTGAAAAATTCGATTTTTTGGGCCTAAGGTCGCGTTTTTTCTTACCCAAAAAAGGCTGTTTTTTACCAAAAAACATAAGGGGGGATCCTTATGATAAGGAATTTTTTTAATTTTGGCCCACTAGGGTGGGGGCACCTGCTCCCTTGCCTACGCCGACTCCCTCTGGGGGGGGGACTACTTGCGAGTCGGTGTTATGTTGTGTTCAGGGTCCAAAGAACAAGTTCTATGGAACACAACACAATACACTCAGAACACTTGTGTTCCGAACCCAGGCTTTGAAACACTGGAACACATTTTGTGTTCCAAGTGTTCGAAACACAAGCAAAAGGTCTTTTTACTTTCAATTTAGGCTTAGGCCTAAGTTTAAGCCTAGGACTAAGCCTAAGCTTTTTTGGATTATAGTCGAAGTTGTTTCACCTCAAATAAAGCCTACCGAAGCAATTTGATAGCAATAAATAACTAATTCTCTAGGCCCCAAACATTGTTTCTTTGTCTTTAGCAAATTATACAAAGATCCAAGTGGCCTTAATGGAGTGACGATCTTAATTCCATCAGCCACACAAATTCCAACTAGTTTGAGGAGATGCGCATGGTCGAGTTGGGCCATTATTCCCGATTCTTTAACCATTTCCTGTCAAATAACAAAAATTGGGTTTCGAAAGTTGAAATCAATAGTCTCTTACAAATTCGATGTTGTGACGCAAATTTGCTGTTGGATTNTCTTTAACCATTTCCTGTCAAATAACAAAAATTGGGTTTCGAAAGTTGAAATCAATAGTCTCTTACAAATTCGATGTTGTGACGCAAATTTGCTGTTGGATTGATGACTTTGACTGCAGCTGGGAATTTTTTGTCCGAATTTTCTTCAAACATTAATTTAGCCTTAAATTATAGCTGTAAAATTTAAAAAAATTAAACGACCCATAAAGCTAAAGCCTGTGTCACTATGTACTAGTGATGCGTCGATATCGGAAGGGTCGAATCGATATTGGGTACTTGTGAACATTAGGTATCGCATTGAACGTGAATTTTGGAGCTACTACAAAATAGGAGGCCACAAAAAATTGAAGAAAATTCGAAAAAAATTGGAAGAAATTGGCGGTGAGATACTTGCGGAAGGGACATTTGCGGACGAAACGTTTGAAAAATTCAATTGTTCAAAAATTCAAATTTTTCAAAAATTTGAATTTTTGAACAAATTTGAATTTTTGAACAAATTTGAATTTTTCAAACGTTTCGTCCGCAAATGTCCGTCCGCAAGTATCCCACCGCCAAGAAATTCAAAAAAATTTGAAAAAAATTGAAAATTTCTAAAAAAATTGGAAAATTTGAAAAAATTTGAAAAATTCGAACAAATTCGAGTGAAAAGCTACCCACGTGAAAATTTTTTCTTGAAATGGCCCCTCTAGGGGTAAAAACATGCGGGGAATCCGAATTTGACATTTTCGAATAAAAAAACGCTTCCCTAATCCAGGGAAGATGTATTATGTATTGAAGCGAAAAGTTGCAAAAATGCGATTTTGCCTAAAAATGACCCAAAAATTTTCTGGAGATTCCTTGGCCAAATGACTATGCTTTTTGCCTTAACTTACAGCATAAACTGCTCCAAATTCTCCTTCACCCAACTTCTTGTTGTCAATGATTAACTGATTGAGTGTAATTAGACGAATCGAACTCATATTAGGGGTTGACGGCAAAGCAACTCTTCTCAAATAAATTTCCATAGCTTGGGAGTCGCCAACACTATTTTTATTGAAACATCTTTTGATTCGATCTCTATAGTACCAACATGCCTAAAAGTAGTTCGTGTAAGTGTAATATTTTTCAAAAATTACGGAGCTACTACGCAATAGGTGGGGCCACCCACATGAAAAAATTTTCGAAAATTTTTTTTGAAATTGACACGCACCTCTAGGAGTAAAAACATGCGGGGAATCCAAATTTGACATTTACGAAGCGACTTTCCCTGATTCAGGGAAGGCCTGTGTATTGAAGTGAAAAATCACAAAACTGCGATTTTTCGACTTTTCGCTTCAATACACAAGCCTTCCCTGAATCAGGGAAACATTTTTTCGTTTCGAAAATGTCAAACTCGGATTTCCCAACATGTTTTTATTCCCTAGAGAGGTCATTTCTAGAAAAGAGTTTTTCAAAAAAATTTTCACGTGGTGGCTTTTCACTCGAATTTTGTTCGAATTTTTTTCAATTTTTTTACGAATTTTTTCATTTTTTCAAATTTTTTTCCCTATTGTGTAATAGCTCCAAAATTACTCCTAAAATGATGAAAAATAGAATAGAAGCAATAATAACAAAAATTGCTAGAAATTTTCCATTTAAACCTTTTTCAACATTGAGTAATAATGGTGTTGATGCATTTTTTGAGGCTAATATACTATTTGTTATTGTTCCCTAAAATTTTCAAATTATTGCTTTGAATTTTTTACTTTTTCATACATCGTTTGTATCAACTCGTTCGCACTGAGCCTTACATTCTCCTTGACTCGAGCACCATTCGTTATCTCGACAACTTTTTTTTAACAGCTCCCCACTTTTGCACACCATCATGTCAGTTTTTTCAGTTTGCCATGCACCATCACACAAAAGACAACCATCTTTTTTAGTGGTGTGAGAAGAACAGTTATTTCCGATACATTTTTGTAGAGGACATTCTGGTTCGTCAACTACTTCGCATTTAGCTTGGCATTTGATTTTCATGTTGCAACGTTTTCCCAATTCGCATCGGGAAATGGTAGGTCTAGAGAGGCGAGATTCGATTTGCTTATAGAAAACGATATCACATGTAGCAATGTGGAAAATTTCATCGAAATTATTACCTAAATATTTTCAACTCTTATTGCATGAAAAAAATTAAACCCGAAGCAGACATTCCTGGTATTCAAGTGCAGTTAAAGGACCACTGAACTGTTGATATCGGGGCGCAATTATTAGCGCGCGATGTAAGGGAGCAAATATTGTTGCACAATTATAAAGCGCAAATGTCGGGGGCTCAAATGTGAAAGTGCAAATGTCAGGTGCGCAAGCAAGTATCAGGGCGCAAATGTCAAGGCGCAAATGTCGGGGCGCAATTATTAGCGCGCATATGTCGGGGACTCAAATGTGAAAGTGCAAATGTCAGGTGGCAAATGTCGTTGAGCAATTATAAAGCGCAAATATCGGGGCGCAAATGTCGGAGCGCACATGTCGAGGGCTCAAATGTGAAAGTGCAAATGTCAGGTGCGCAATTATAAAGCGCAACTGTCGGGCCGCAATTATCGGGGCGCAAATGTCGAGGCGCATATGTAGGGGCGCAAATATCGGGGCGCAAATGTCGAGGCTCATATGTCGGGGCGCAAATGTCGGGGCGCATATGTGAGGGCGCAAAAGTCCCCCCTCCCTCGATTTTTCGCATCAAAATTACCCTAGAAGAGGATCTTTTCTATACAAATTTGCGAAAATTTTTTTCAGAGATCTGGCTGTAAAGGCTACCCCGTTTAAAAAATATCTAACCTTGTAAGCAATGATGACAGCCGTCAGGAATAAACGTGCCGTTAAGCAGACATTCATTTTTTATATTACGAATAAAATTAACATAAAAAATAATGAAAATAACTTCGAATCTATTATTATTAAAATTGTTCACGAGCATTTTTATCAGATTGTTTTAAAATGTCAACCATCTAATGCCGTTACAGTTTATTGATTGATGGTCATGTTAATGACCTAAAAACCAGTTTTCTTCATAAACAAAATCAATTTTATGAATTTAAAAGACACTCTCTCGAAGAGTCGAAGTTGGACCCAAGGGCAAGGCGATAAAGTTTGAAGGTTCTCACCCGACCCCCAACTAGTATTATTTTTTATACTCCGTGAGTGAATGCAAACACCGTTGAAATTAGCTCCGTAGCCTTCGTGGTTCCAGAGATGCGCATATGAGCCATATGGACACAATATCATGTTGTTACCCATAAGTGTTAATTGACAAAGTGTACCTTAACATGGGAATACTTCGTCAAAATTCCGGGATATTCTATTATTTTGAGTTATATTGAACAGCTTTCAGAAAAATTTTTTTGAAAAGGTTGTGATAAATTATAGGCAAAATTAAAAAATCCGAATTTTTTACGTGAACTTGGCTCAGTGGTAGCCTCCCGACTTCGAGTCTAATGGTCACGGGTTCGAATCCCATCTGAGTCGATTTGATTTTACCTAGTATATTCCATAGCCAGACAAATTTTTTTCAAAAAATTTTTTTTGAAAATTGCCCAGCATAGCTAAAAATAATGGAATATCCCGGGATTTTGAAGAAGTATTCTCGTGTTTTTAAATCCGATTTTTACGATCGAGGTGTCGCTGGAAAACTGGTGATCCGCGCTACGTAATAGTAAATTAACTTTCCCACAAACACCATGTTTTTGCTGAAAAAATTGCGTTTTTCTCAAAAAAAGTCCCTAAAATCGGACCCCCAAAAATGTCTTTTAGGGTACTAAAACCTATCACAGAAATTCGATTGGGCTTAGGTTAGTATAAAAGACGATGCGGAGCCAATAGACGAGGGTTCGAGTGACATTTTAATTTATTTCTGATTATTGCGAACACTTTTTTGGTAATTTTATTTTTCATAACAGGAAAATCTTGTACAATAATAACAATAGGACGACTGAGGTTATTACATTCAGGGATGATATGCACAAATGCGGAGAAAATTTCTATCCGCGGATTTATCCGCTATCTGCAGATAAAAAATTTGCCGCCGTTGTGCATCACCCTAGAAAAAAAAGTTCAATATCCTCAGCCGTCTGAAAAAAAAGTTAATGGACCAGTCCAGTAAGTTGCAATCATATGAAAAATGATATATTCGGAAAGATCATGAAAAATGGGGAATTTTATTGTTTTTACGGCATGCTCGGAATCGTTGTAGATTTCGAGATAATTGCCTTTGAAATTTGAATTTGTGTACAAGCTCTTCGTTGTAATACACAAACTGTTTGAATTTTTTGCGGAAAAATCGGTTTTTGCATCAATCTTTTAAATTTTCATAAAATGAATATTGTAGCAATTTTTTATAGCTAAATGAGACGAACAAAATGACACCAAAATTACCCCATTTGAATATTCTTTTGGGTTATTGAAACGAAAATTCTGATTCATGTTTTCGTTTCAATAACCCAAAACAATGTTCAAATAGGATAATTNGTTCAAATTGGATAATTTTGATGTCATTTTGTTCGTCTTATTTAGCTATAAAAAATTGCTACAATGTTCATTTTATGAAAATTTAAAAATTGATGCAAAAATCGATTTCTCCTCAAAAAAATTCAAAAAAGTTTATCTATTTCAACGAAGAGCTTGTAACAAATTCAAAATTTCAAACGCAATTCTCTCGAAAACTACAACGATTCAGAACATGCCGTAAAAACAAAAAATGCTCCATTTTTCATGTTCTTCCCGAATATATCATTTTTTCATATGATTGTAACTTACTGGACTGGTCCCTTAAAGTGTTAACGAATAACATTGATAGGTGTAACTTGAATAGATGTATTTGTACGTAAA
Source organism: Acrobeloides nanus (assembly GCA_900406225.1). Lineage (NCBI taxonomy): Eukaryota > Metazoa > Nematoda > Chromadorea > Rhabditida > Cephalobidae > Acrobeloides > Acrobeloides nanus. The sequence goes on along the minus strand of OZJO01016729.1, from coordinate 20,666 downwards.
AATCTATTTTTGATTCTTCGAAAAGCCCAAATCATAGCATTTCTATACGATTTTAACACCAACAATAACATAATCGAATCGGCAATGATCGCAGTTACATAGAAAACAAATTCCACTTTTGTTGTCAATAATAGCAATTTGATCCAAAACATACCAACGTTCGATTGGTCAGTTAACAATATACCCAAGATTAGAGTAATGAAAGATATGATATAATACGAAAAATACAAAATGGCCTGTACATAGCATACAATAGTTGCCCGGATTACATCTTTTCGCGTTTCCTGTATTGCCGATTTCACCATCATTTGAATCCTTACATATCCTAGTATAGACAAAAACGCAATAATAACAATTAGAGCTATGCCAAAAACTCGAAGGTTGAATAAATTGATTCTTAAAAATGGAGAAGCTATGAAAATAATAATGTCAAAGCCAATAGTGAACAAAAAAATTCCCCAAGGTGTAAATAGTCTTGGATAAGAATCACGAAAGTATAGAAAATAGAATCGATTGAAAACCAACGGTAATGACGAAAACCTTGCCAAGTTGTTGACTGCAGGATTAATAAAATAGTACAAGAAGTATTTTGTTCCAGAATCCGTTAAAATGTTATAAATGTCATTGAAAAATATCAATAGGAAATTGCAGAATGCTGCGTGTAAAATGAACCATTTGTAGTTCTCTGTGATATTTCCGAGGAGAGAAATAAGAATCATGAATATTACAAACACCAGGCATAAGTGCCGAAGAATAGATCCTAGACTGTTTTGCATAGCCACTGTGATGATACAAAATGATTCATCCACAACATTTAGAAGACTGTTCGAAATATTATAACTTAATAGGAAATTTGAGATACATGGAAATGTAGAAGAATTACTCATATCAGTTGATTAATAAATATCACTTTTGAATCTACAAGTTATACAATACCTTTTTATACAAATATGGAACTATTAGGTATCCCAATGAACGTGAAATTTTTCATCTTTAGTTTTAACGCTGACATTTTAGACCACACGTCTGGATCGTCTGAACACGCAAACACGTTTATAGAGGTAGTATTTCTATGAAAATTTACTCACATCGACTAATTAAAAATATTGGTTGATGAAAGTACAGGGTGATCAACAATTTACTCATGTATTTAAAAAATTCGCCAAAAATCGAGTTGAAATCTATTTCAGTGGCTCATTCGACAGGCACTGTCATAGAATTTTTTAGAAAAAATTATTAAAAAATATTTTATTTCCGATTTTTTAGCCCAAAAATACTGAACATTGCATTTATTTTTTCTCGTAGACCTCGGGAATATGGTCAAAAATGGCTTAAAAAACAGACCTTTTTTGGGATTTTATCCTCGTGGGGGTACCTTCCCGAGGTCAAAATCAATCGATTTATCGCATAGGAAGATCTTCTATTAGATTGTTTTAGAAAACTTTTGGAACGAAATTTTTTGGCGAAAATTTGCTCCAAAAATCCGGTTTTTTGGGCCACCCTGTAAAAAATAATGGATTTTATACATAAAAGGGAGAATTTTCAGGAGTTATTAAACTTCTTAACTCTAAATTCATATTGCTGTTAAAGTTGATATATTTAGCCTATTGTTTTAATTCTTTTTGAATATTGTCGATGAAAGGCGTAAACGATATTTTTCTATAAAATTATTCTCAACAACATAAGATATTGTATTAGATTACGTGACTCAATTTAAACATATCTTTTAGATAATGCGGATGTATCCTAGAGACTATTGTTTTAACTCTTTTGAATATTTCATTTCAGTTAAGGGACGGTGCAAGCTCTAACAATTTTGAAGAACAGGGGCCTATTGCACAAAAGTAAAAGTGCAAAGTGAAAATGCATGAAAGTAAAAATGTAAAGTGCGCCAAAATGCACTAAAAGACTGCAAAGTGCACACTTTGCAGTCTTTTAATGCATTTGGAGCACTTTACACTTTTACTTTTTTCACTTTCATGCATTTTCATTTTGCACTTTTACTTTTGTGCAATAGGCCCTAGATTTTCGTGTCAATAATTATATCTAAGTGCAATTCAGGCAATTTTGTTGAATTTGTGATTGTTTTTCAAAAGTTTTTTGTTCCAAATTTTTTGAAACTTTTGAAAGAAGAACAACCAAATGTTTGTATAAAATTTTTAAATTTGTTTCTATAGATTCAAAAGTGATATTTATTAATCAACTGATATGAATAATTCTTCTACATTTCCATGTATCTCAAATTTCCTATTAAGTTATAATATTTCGAACAGTCTTCTAAATATTGCCGATGAATCATTTTGTACCGTCATAATGTCTATGCAAAACAGTCTAGGATCTATTCTTCGGCACTTATGCCTGGTGTTCGTAATATTCATGATTCTTATTTCTCTCCTCGGAAATATCACAGAGAACTATAAATGGTTCATCTTACACGCAGCATTCTGTAATTTCCTATTGATCTTTTACAATGACATGTATAACATTTTAACGGATCCTGAAACAAAATACTTCTTGTACTATTTTATCAATCCTACAGTAAACAACTTGGCAAGATTTTCGTCATTACCGTTGGTTTTCAATCGATTCTATTTTCTATACTTTCGTGTTTCTTATCCAAGACTATTTACACCATGGCGAATTTTTTCGTTCACTATTGGCTTTGACATTATGATTTTCATAGCTTCTCCATTTTTAAGAATCAATTTATTCAACCTTCGAGTTTTTGGCATAGCTCTAATTGTTATTATTGCGTTTTTGTCTATACTAGGATATGTAAAGATTCAAATGATGATGAAATCGGCAATACAGGAAACGCGAAATGATGTAATCCGAGCAACTATTGTATGCTATGTACAGGCCAGTTTGTATTTTTCGTATTATATCATAGCTCTTATTACTCTAATTTTGGGTATATTGTTAACTGACCAATCGAACGTTGGTATGTTTTGGATCAAATTGCTATTATTGACAACAAAAGTGGAATTTGTTTTCTATGTAACTGCGATCATTGCCGATTCAATTATGTTATTGTTGGTGTTAAAATCGTATAGAAATGCTATGATTTGGGCTTTTCAAAGAATAAAAAATAGATTTTTACTTACAAATACATCTACTCAAAATCAAATTACACCTATCAATGTTCTTCATTAACACTTTAACTTTTTTTCAGACAGCTGATGACATTGAACATTTTTACCCAGGGTGATGCACAACGGCGGTGTTTCGGCGAAAGCGTCGAAAATAGTACACCAAAGTAGTAAGTGCGGTGAAAGGAAAATAACAAGTAAATTCGCGGAGAGTGCAAGAGAAAAAGCTTCAAGAAACCGAAGAGATTTAAGTAAGTTTACAAGTCAAGCATTCATTGGCTGCAATAGAGCAGTGGGTAAGTGTCGACGCTCAAACGGAAAGCCATATATAGTCCGGGAGGTATGTCGCAAAAATTCTCGAAAACTATGTCGCACGAAGTGCGCCAAAAAGCTTCAAAAAATGGCATTTTTTGCAATTATTGATACGATGTCGCAACCTAGCCACTCGGCCATGGGTCAAACTGCAAAAACCCCATGATATAGTACTTGTTTTGAAGTTCTCAGCGATTATAAACTTAATAGAAAATTTGAGATACATGGAAATGTAGAAGAATTATTCATATCAGTTGATTAATAAATATCACTTTTGAATCTATAGAAACAAGTTATATAATTTGATACAAATATGGAACTAATATGGATTAGGTATCCCAATGAACGTGAAATTTTTCATCTTTAGTTTTAACGTTGGCATTTTAAATCACATTTTCTCGAGATTGTCTAGACACGCAAACATTACAAACAGAGCATAGAGGTAGAATTTTTATGAAAAGTTACCCACATCGACTAATTAAAAAACATTGGTTGATGAAAGTACAGGGTGATCAATAATTTACTCGTGTATTTAAAAAATTCGCCAAAAATCGAGTTGAAATCCATTTCAGTAGCCCTATAGCTCATCCGACAGCCACTGTCATAGAATTTTTTTAGAAAAAAATTATTAAAAAATATTTTATTTTCGATTTTTTAGCCCAAAAATACTGAAAATTACATTTATTTTTTCTCGTAGTTCTCGGGAATATGGTCAAAACTGGCTTACAAAAACAAACCTTTTTTGGGATTTTATCCTCGTAGGGGTACCTTCCCGAGGCCAAAATCAATCGATTTATCGCATAGGAAGATCTTCTATTAGATTGTTTTAGAAAAATTTTGGAACAAACTTTTTTGGCGAAAATTTGCTCTAAAAATCGCAAAAATCCGGTTTTTTGGGCCACCCTGTAAAAAAATAATGGATTTTATACATCAAAGGATATCAAGTTTTTCATGCAAAAATAACGATACCAATGTGTTTTTCAAATAAAAAACCCTAAGACGATGTTTTTTGGTCGATTTTAAAAGAAAATTTTTTTGAACGTTCGGACCTCGATAAAAGCGACTCAATAAATGAACTAGCTCCGAATATTTCATTTTCGTTAAAATGATCTTTTAAATTTTTTTCAAAAAAAATTTTCATATTTTTCAATGATTTTTTGGGAACCATCATTTTTCATCGTGCTCTTTCAGAATCTGCAAGAATTTTTCAAAAATTCCATTGTTGAAACCAAAAAATACTGGAGTAGAAACTGGGGCAGAAAACTCAAAAAATGTCATTTTCAATATTTTTGGGCTAAAATATCGAAAATAAAATATTTTTTAATAATTTTTTCTAAAAAATTCTATGACAGTGGCTGTCGAACGAGCCACTGAAATGAATTTCAACCCGATTTTTGGCGAATTTTTTAAATACATGAGTAAATTGTTGATCACCCTGTAAATTCATCAACCAATATTTTTTAATTAGTTTATGTGGGTAACTTTTCATAAAAATTCTACCTTTATAAAAGTGCAATGTTTGCGTGTCCAGAAAAATGTTTGTCTCGAGAAAGTGTGATTTAAAAGGACAACGTTAAGACTTAAGTCGACAAATTTCATATTCCGTGGGATACCTAATCTAGGGTTGCATAAACGCCACTTTAGGTAGCAAATGCAAATGCCACCTTTTTTTGTACCATTTTTTAACTAATGCTACCTTTTTTGCTACCAATTTTTTGTCATTTTTAAAGAAAATCCTTAAAAGCCACCTTTAAGAATTGCCATCTTTTTTTAAAAGTCATATGCATCCCTAAACTAATCGTGACTAGTTCCATAATTGTATAAAATTGTATAACTTGTTTCTATAGATTCAAAAGTGATATTTATTAATCAACTGATATGAGTAATTTTTCTACATTTCCATGTATCTCAAATTTCCTATTAAGTTATAATATTTCGAACAGTCTTCTAAATGTTGCGGATGAATCATTTTGTATCATCACAGTGGCTATGCAAAACAGTCTAGGATCTATTCTTCGGCACTTATGCCTGGTGTTCGTAATATTCATGATTCTTATTTCTCTCCTCGGAAATATCACAGAGAACTACAAATGGTTCATTTTACACGCAGCATTCTGCAATTTCCTATTGATATTTTTCAATGACATTTATAACATTTTAACGGATTCTGGAACAAAATACTTCTTGTACTATTTTATTAATCCTGCAGTCAACAACTTGGCAAGGTTTTCGTCATTACCGTTGGTTTTCAATCGATTCTATTCTCTATACTTTCGTGATTCTTATCCAAGACTATTTACACCTTGGGGAATTTTTTTGTTCACTATTGGCTTTGACATTATTATTTTCATAGCTTCTCCATTTTTAAGAATCAATTTATTCAATCTTCGAATGTTTGGTATAGCTCTAATTGTTATTACTGTGTTGTTGTCTATACTAGGATATGTAAGGATTCAAATGATGGTGAAATCGGCAATACAAGAAACGCGAAAAGATGTAATCCGGGCAACTATTGCATGCTATGTACAGGCCATTTTGTATTTTTCGTATTATATCATAGCTCTTATTACTCTAATCTTGGGTATATTGCTAACTGATCGATCGAACGTTGATATATTTTGGATCAAGTTGCTATTATTGACAACAAAAGTGGAATTTATTTTCTATGTAACTGCGATCATTGCCGATTCAATTATGTTATTGTTGGTATTAAAATCGTATAGAAATGCTATGATTTGGACTTTTCGAAGAATCAAATAGATTTTTACGTACAAATACATCTACTCAAGTTACACCTATCACTGTTATTTATATACTTTAGCTTTTTTCAGACGGCTGAGGATATTGAACATTTTTTACACACGTGTACACCTCCTCTCCAAATAGAGGAAGGGGTCGCGCGCATAAATCCCTGAATGTAATATCCTCATTCGTCCTAATGTTATTATTGTACAAGATTTTCCTGTTGTGCAAGATTTTCCAATAAATATAAAATATATTTAATAAAAAACATCGAGCACTATTTCGAATTAGCGACCCAAAATGACAGGGTTCAAAATCCGGAAAACATTTTTAAATATTTTTTCTAAAAATGACCCCTATAGGGGGTTTTCTATGCGGCAAATCGAATGCGCGCATTCCTAATGCGTGAAAATGCTTTCTTGACCTTGAATCAGGGTCGGTGTATTGAAGCGAAAATCAAAACTTTTAGTTTTTTTATGTAAAAAGTGGACGTTTCTAGGGTTTTTCGAATTTTCGCCCAGATTGAATGTTGTTCAAAATTTACATAATTGTTTCCCGCTATACGACCACGCAGGGATGCATTCGAAAAGTATACAAGGAAATTATTCACAAATCTAATTACCGTTGAAATTTAACAACATTCAAGATGATGAACAACCCGATTGAAGAGCTTCGAGAGAAATTAGGGATGCTTCGGCTATTTTTCTGTCTACACTTCTTCTAGCCTGTGCGAGAATTGTCACACGCTAGGGAGATCTTTACTTGTGTGATTAGTAGTATTTCTATGGCGAGCTAGAGCAAAGTTTTTGTATGAGGGGCCCGTGGGCTTTTTGAAAGCCCGAAGGTGTTTTGCTACTCATTCCCATTTGGTCTTGACGTTTCGTCAATGTAGAAATCACCACACTCGCAATCTAAACGGTAGATTGTACCCATTGTTTGATAATCGCCAAGCTTGTTGAAAGGGCAAATAATACATTTACCTTTGGAATAGTGACAAAAAAGTGGGTCATACGCCCTAGAACGAGTGAGAATTTTACGTAAATTAGGAGGAAGTAGTACAACAACATTAATAGGGAGAGAACTTTGCTTGATACACTGCCGAAATTCCCGAGGAAAACGGGCATAGACTCAAATGAAACGAAGAGGATGAAACGATACGAATGAAACGATTTGCTTGAAACTGGATTACAAGAATCAAAACAATCCGGGTTTGAATTTGCCTGAATATTGACACGAAAACCCTGAATTTGGTTTCGTTCTATTTTGTCGTTTTATTCTTCTCGTTCCATTCGCCCCGTTTCATTCGGCTCGTTTGTAACTCTTCATTTGTTGCACTCGGGGATTTTTCGGTATGGCGAACACGATGCCGATGCTAATTTTCAAAAATCCATGAGGGATTTTAGCTCATAACTAGTGATAGAAGTTCGGATCGAGTCATAGGGGTTTTGTCGGGTCGAGTCAGGCCGGGTCCCAAGAGGCAGGTCGGGTTCGAGTCGGATCATAGATTTTTCTCGGGTCAGATCAGTTCGGGACAATTTTTGAAGTAATCACAACATAATCAAACAAAAAACACTTTACTTTTGTACAAAAATCGAATTTTGCTCAAAAATTGAATTTTTTTGTTAAAAATCGAATTTTTGAACGACGTCATAATCTAATGAAAATATAAAATGTCATAAGCAATCATTATTTTTTCTATATAAATTGGTGTGTCGGGTCGGGTCAGAATGTCTGGATCAAATTTTCGGGTTTTTTCGAGCAAAAATAGGCAGGGCCGAACCAAAAAAACCAAAATTACTTTACTTATTAAAAAAATAAAACTTATAATACAATCATATGAAAAAATGATATATTCTGAAAGATCATGAAAAATAGAGCATTTTTTGTTTTTACGGCATCATCCGAATCGTTTTCCCCATCAAGATAAATGCATTTGAAAATATGAATTCGTGTACATGTTTTCGTTATAATAATCAAACTTTTTTGAATCTTTAGCTTTAAAATCGTGAAAAAATAGCATGAATCAACAGAGAATTTTATGCTGAACAACTTTGCTAATTGAAGTTTGCGTAATTTATCAAAAATGCAAAATTTTTGAATTGTTGTATATTGAAACGAAAACCCTGCATGAATTTATTTTGCATTTTCGATCAGAGAAAATAATTTTTTACGCAAACTTCAATTAGCAAAGTTATTCAGCATCAAATTCTCTGTCGATTCATCCTATTTTTTCACGATTTTCCGCAAAAAATTCAAAAAAAAGTTTGATTATTACAACGAAAACATGTACACGAATTCATATTTTCAAATTGAAAAAAATGCGTCAAAGATGCGCGCAATCGATTTCTCGCATAAAATTACCCCTAAAAACATGTTTTTTCAAAAAAAAAATTTTTTCACCGAGAATAAGTGGTAAAAGTCACCCCCCTTTAAGATGAATAAACACGCAAAAGTTCCGTCCGCAAAAGTCCGTTCACAAATGTCACACCGCCACCAAAATCATTTTTTATACATTTTGTTGCGTTGTTAGGTAAATTATATATGTTAGAAAAAATAAATCTCATTTTTGAAACAAAACATATTTTCATCATTTTCATTTTAGGCCTTGGAAAAATTTTTTTTCATAGAAAAATCATGAGATTCGCATGACCTAACCTTTCTTGCTGACGTATCATCTTTCGTTGTTTGTGCGATTATAGGAGTTTATGATCAAAGTATTCTTCGAGTATAAACTATACCGGAATTTAGATAAGCAATGGCATGTAAAAGATGTTGTAGTTTATGGTCTCTCTCAATTTTAAGAGTCAATTTGTTTCTATCTGAAACGGTGCGAGCATCAACTATAAAGTGCTAGCACAAACTATGACTAAAACACTGTTCGTCACAAATATAAAAGGAGAAGCAAAAGTTAGCTAGAGAATCAATCCATTTATTGGGTTCTAAGTTTTTTCAACTCCTTCTTGCGATATTTTTATTTTTATTGATCAAAAAATGGTGTGTAACTGTAATAACTGTGGTGAGTTACTTGGTGTTCAAAAAATATCGATTTTTTCAAAAAATCGTTTATTAAATATCGATTTTGACAAGGCCGCCATTGGATACGAGGCCATAGGTCGAGCGCCGTAGCACTAAAAAATGCTGCCAAAAGCCGTTATCGAGGCGAGACCGTAGGCCAAGCGCCACGGCATCCAAAACTGCGGCCGAAGCGTCCCAAATGCGCTTTCCGAACGGATAGCGCGCACTCTAAGCGCCATGGCACTCAAAAATTGCAGTTGAAGATCGCCATCGACGCTAGGCCGAACGCCGTGGCACCCAAAAAATGCGGCCGAAGATCGCCATCGACGCTAGGCCGACAAAAATTGTTTTTTACAAACGTTGACAATAAAACTTTTTAGGTAGCAACTGCAAATGCGATGATACTCGTGCCTGTTGCAAGGATCAAGGATGTTGTGAAGCCAAAGAAAGTACTTGCTGCAACGGTAAAAAAGATTTCTTCAATTTATTTTAAATTGATGAAAATTTTTTAGGTCAATGTGGAAGCGGTTGTTCTTGCAATCAATGCAAATGTAACTAAAACGATGTTTTCACCTCATACGATATTCCAAAACAACTTCAAAAACGGCATTTGTGAAATTTCGTGATATTTTTTTAATGTAATGTCTTGAATCTCACATATAAAATAATTTTTTAAATAAAATCCATTCTACTAAAAATGAAACCAAAACCGTGGTGGTACCCCTTCTGGAAAAAGTAAAAAATCAATTTTTTCATTTTCGCCTTTTATGCTTTAGTATGTGGTCAGAAATGAAATAAAGAGCAGTATAACTTTTCGTACAATTATGGTTCGTACGGATTTTTCGTACAATTGTTTTGTACAATTATTTTTCGTACGAACTTTTCGTACAGTACTTTTCGCACAGGTACTTTTGTGCTATGAATGAATAAAGTTATAATGTTTTTTTCAACATATAAACCCTAGATATTTAAACAATTTTTTTCTCTAAAAGTACCTGTAGGAAAAGTTCGTACGAAAAGTACCCGTACGAAAAATTCGTACGAAAAGTACTCGTACGAAAAGTACCTGTACGAAAAATATTTGTACGAAAAGTGTGCTGTACGAAAAGTACCGTACGAAAAGTGTTTGTACGAAAAGTACCTGTACGAAAAATCCGTACGAACCATAATTGTACGAAAAGTTATACTGCCAAATAAAGTCGTCGCAATGCCTTAATGGCGCAATGAGTAAGGCTTTAGTTTCTTAAGCGGAAAGGTACAGATTCGATCCCCTCTCCCATCGGAACGTTTTTACATCTTTTAATACAGGGTGGCCCAATAAAAAGTGGCTTTTTGTGATTTTTTGGGTCCCGGTTCATAAGGATTTTCTCTATAACAGAAATTTTTTCACAAAAAGTGATGTTCTAAAAAGTTGTTCCTGAGATCACGACGGACAACTTTATAGAACCACACTTTTTGAGAAAAAATTTCTGTTATGAAGAAAAACCGTATGAACTGGGTCCCAAAAAATCGCAAAAAGCCACTTTTTTATGGGCCACCCTGTATTAAAATAGAAATATGCAATGTTTGTCTGTCTGTACAGACAAATTTCGTAACCTTAAGTTCAACCCCGTTACGACTTAAATTTTTGGAAAGAGCTCGGCGAGAGAAGAAAACGACACCAAAATCATGGGGTACCCCCTCTGGAAAAAATTAAGAGTTTTATAGGTAAACAAACGCCGAGCATACCGAAGTGTCTGTGGAAAAACGTTGGAGTCAAGTACCAGATGCGATAAGAACATCGAGGATGATGTTCGATTTGAGAGCGAGAAAGTTGTACATTACTACGAGCTCAAAATTAGGAGCGGTTACTCCAAGGGTCCCATGGTTAGGTGGTACTGGGCTTGTTTCAAGCGCCCCTCAAGGCTGGTTCAAACCACGCTTAAGGCCAAAAGATTTTGCCTAGTAGTAACGTCTCTTCTGATGGCTCTCTAGAATGCTCGACATTACATTCTTCTTTAGTTTTAACACTGACATTTTAAACTACACGTTCTCGAGATCGTCTGGACCAACATGTTCTCGAGATTGTTTGGACATACGAACATCACATAGAGGTAGAATTTTTATGAAAAGTTATTCACATCGACTAATTAAAAAATATTGGTTGATGAAAGTACAGGGTATTTAAAAAATTCGCCCAAAATCGAGCTGAAATCCCTTTCAGTGGCATGATAGCTCATCCGACAGTCATAGAATTTTTTTAGAAAAAATTATTAAAAAATATTTTATTTTCGATTTTTTAGCCCAAAAATACTGAAAATTGCATTTATTTTTTCTCGTAGACCTGGAGAATATGGCCAAACATGCTTACAAAAACAGACCTTTTTTGGAATTTTACCCTTGTAGGGGTACCTTCCCGAGGTCAAAATCAATCGATTTATCGCATATGAAGACCTCTTATTAGATGTTTTAGAAAAATTTTGGAACAAAATTTTTTGGCGGAAATTTGCTCCGAAAATCCGGTTTTTGGGCCACCCTGTAAACAATAAAGGATTTAATACATAAAAGGGAGAATTTTCAGGAGTTATTAAACTTCTCAACTCTAAATTCATATTGTTGTTAAAGTTAATCTATTCAGTCTATTGTTTTAATTCTTTTGAATATTGTCGATGAAAGTCGTAAACGATATTTTTCAATAAAGTTATTCTCAAAAACATAAGATATTGTATTAGACAACGTGACTCAATTGAAAAATACCTTTTAAATAATGCGGATGAATCCTAGAGACTAGTGTTCGATCCCGGGTCCGGGATCGGCACTTTGTTCGGGACGGGATTTTTCGGGATGAGAAAATTCGGGACAGCCGGGATTCGGGACGGGATCAAAACTTCGGAATTTTCGGGACGGGCGGGATAGCAAAAATTTTGACCTTTTAACATATTTTTCCAAAAAATGTTGAAATTTTCCATTTATTAAATTAAAATTTTCGCTACATACTGTAGTGTGATTAAAAAACCGATTTTTTGTGGTTTTTGAAAGTTTTTTCGAAGCTATAACCTCGAAATTTGCCAAAATTCTTCCAAAAAATTTGGGGGTAATATGATTTTTAGGGGTGTATTTTCGGGACGGGATAAGGTTTTGGCTTGTCGGGATTCGGGACGGGATCAGAATTTTATAAAATTTTCGGGACGGGATGCCCAAAAACCCGGGATTTTCGGGACGGGATGGGATCGAACACTACTAGAGACTATTGTTTTAACATTTTTGAATATTTCATTTTCAGGTATAGTCCATTTCCGCCACCAATGAGAAAAAAGTCCGGACGAGATGGCCAAGTGGTAAAGCTCTCGCTTTGCACTCCGAAGTGCGAAGGTTCGATCCCGGAGGTCGAAATCAGAAATATCATAATTCAAGATTTCATCATACAAACTACAAAAAACCGGGATTTTTTGTAGTTTGTATGATGAAACCTTGAATTATGATATTTCTGATTTCGACTTCTGGGATCGAACCCTCGCACTTCGGAGTGAAAAACGAGAGACCACTTGGCCATCTCGTCCGGACTTTTTTCCCATTGGCGGCGGAAATGGACTTTACCATACCTGAAAGTTAATATGATGGGGACATGGGGAACACGAATCCGAAGGAATTTTTTTATTTTGACCCTTTTTGGGCTAAAAAATCAAAAATAAAATATTTTTTAATAATTTTTTTCTAAAAAATTCTATGACAGTGGCTGTCGAATGAGCTATCGGGCCACTGAAATGGATTTCAACTCGATTTTTGGTGAATTTTTTAAATATATTATTGATCGGCTGTCATGTAAAATTTATACTGAACAAATTTATACCAAAAAAATTTATACTATACGAAATTTATATTTTTTAAAATACTAGTAAATGTCATCTTCCACCTCGTTAGTGTTTACCTCCAACATGAACAGAGTTTTCGCGCTAATATACAAAACAATTCAAAACATAAAGAGATTATTCTAAATTGATCTTGTTGTGGCTCATTCTTTACACAAACGGGCTCGCAGCGCTGTTTGCTGCGTGCAGCACTCAAAAAATCAAAAAAGACCCTCTTTATTGATCTTGCCTTATCTTTATTTGCAAGAAAATATGATCTTGCAAATCAGGGTAGAAAACATTTTCCAGCATTTTCAAAAAAGTATAAATTTTTTGTATAAATTTCGTGGTATAAATTTTAAATGAATAAATTTCATGTGGTAATCTATTGATCACCCTGTGTACTTTCATCAACCAATATTTTTTAATTAGTCGATGTGAGTTTTCATAAAAATTCTACCTCTATAAACATGTAACGTTTGCGTGTCCAGAAAAATGTTTGTCTCGAGAAAGTGCATTTAAAATGACAGTGTTAAAACTAAAGTCGACAAATTTCATGTTCCGTGGGATACCTAATCGTGACTAGTTCCATTTTTGTATAAAAAGGTACAGTCGAAGCTCGTTTTAAGCCCCCTCACTTTAAGCTATCCCCCCGCCAATTCGCTTTAAGCCCCCCTCCCTTGAAGGGACCTTAAAGGATGGTCCAAAGTATGGTCGAGAAGAAAAATTTTTTAAGAATGACCTTTCTATGGGTAATTTTGGCTGAAAAATCCAAAAAACATTCAAAAAATCCAAAAAAATTTTTTTGACCGTGTTTTGGGCATTTTTTGAAATCAAAACCTATGTTTTGACTGTGTAGGGTTTTGAGGTCAAAAAATGCCCAAAATATTAAAGGGGAATGCGGTTTGAGGTCATTTCGTGAAAAGTGGGTCAAAAATAGGGCCGGGTAGAAAATTTAAAAAAATTTTAACAAGTGAACCCTTAGGGGTAATTTTATGCGGGGAATCGATTGCGTGCACTCCCGAACCTTAAAAATGCTTCCTTGCCCCTGTTTCAGCGAAATCGGTGTATTGAAGCAAAAATCAAACATTTTCGGATTTTTATGAGAAAACCGTCAATTCTGAGGTTTTTCTATGCGAGAAATCGATTGCGCGCACTCCCGAAGCATTAAAACGCTTCTTTGACACTGATTCAGGAAAATCGGTGTATTGAAGCGAAAATCAAACATTTTCGGATTTTTATGAGAAAACCGCCGATTTTTAGGTTTTTATAGGTGAGGAATCGATTGCGCGCAGTCTCGTACCGTGAAAATGCTCCCTGATTCAGGGAAAAAAAACTAAAAATCGCACTTTCAAATTTACGCTTAAAAACACCAATCCCTTCCCTGAATCAGGGTCAAGGAAGGGTTTTTAAGGTTCTAGAGTGCGCGCAATCGATTTCTCGCATAGAAAAACCTCTGTATTGACGGTTTTCTCATAAAAATCCGAAAATGTTTGATTTTTGCTTCAATACACCACCCCATTCCCTGAATCAGGGTCAAGGAAGCATTTTTAAGGTTCGGGAGTGCGCGCAATCGATTTCCCGCATAAAATTATCACTAAGGGGTCACTTGTTAAAAAATTTTTTTATTTTATCCCCGGCCCTATTTTGGACCCCATTTTTCACGAAGTGACCTCAAACCGCACCTCACCCTTTAAGGAAATTTTTTTGGATTTTTCAGCCAAAATTACCCCTAGAAAGGTCATTCTTAAAAATTTTTTTCTAAAAAATTGTATTTCTGTAGAAATCTGCATGAGTTTGTAAAAAAACTCTTTAAGCCCCCCTCCCTCCAACTCGCTTTAAGTCCCCCTCCCTTGAGAAGGGGAGCTTAAAGCGAGCTTCGACTGTATTGTATAACTTGTAGATTCAAAAGTGATATTTATTAATCAACTGATATGAATAATTCTTCTACATTTCCATGTATTTCAAATTTCCTATTAAGTTATAATATTTCGAAAAGTCTTCTAAATGTTGCGGATGAATCATTTTGTATCATCACAGTGGCTATGCAAAACAGTCTAGGATCTATTCTTCGGCACTTATGCCTGGTGTTCGTAATATTCATGATTCTTATTTCTCTCCTCGGAAATATCACAGAGAACTACAAATGGTTCATTTTACACGCAGCATTCTGTAATTTCTTTTATATATTTTTCAATGACATATATAGCATTTTAACGAATCCTGAAATCAAATACTTCTTGTACTATTTTATCAATCCTGCAGTCAACAACTTGGCAAGATTTTCGTCATTACCGTTGGTTTTCAATCGATTCTATTATCTATACTTTCGTGTTTCTTATCCAAGACTATTTACACCTTGGGGAATTTTTTTGTTCACTATTGGCTTTGACATTATTATTTTCATAGCTTCTCCATTTTTAAGAATCAATTTATTCAACCTTCGAGTTTTTGGCATAGCTCTAATTGTTATTACTGTGTTTTTGTCTATACTAGGATATGTAAGGATTCAAATGATGGTGAAATCGGCAATACAGGAAACGCGAAAAGATGTAATCCGAGCAACTATTGTATGCTATGTACAGGCCATTTTGTATTTCTCGTATTATATCATAGGTTTCATTACTCTAATCTTGGGTATATTGTTAACTGATCAATCGAACGTTGATATGTTTTGGATCAAGTTGCTATTATTGACAACAAAAGTGGAATTTGTTTTCTATGTAGCTGCGATCATTGCCGATTCGATTATGTTATTGTTGGTGTTAAAATCGTATCGAAATGCTATGATTTGGGCTTTTCGAAGAATCAAAAATAGATTTTTACCTACAAATACATCTACTCATGTTACACCTATCACTTTTATTCATTAACACTTTAACTTTTTTCAGACGGCTGAGGAATTGAACATTTTTTACACACGTGTACACCTCCTCTCCAAATAGGGAAGGGGGTCGCGCGCATAAATCCCTGAATGTAATACCCTCATTCGTCCTAATGTTATTATTGTACAAGATTTTCCTGTTGTGCAAGATTTTCCAATAAATATAAAATATATTTAATAAAAAACATCGAGCACTAGTTCGGATTAGCGACCCAAAATGACAGGGTTCAAAATCCGGAAAAAATTTTAAATATTTTTTCTAAAAATGACCCCTATAAGGGTTTTTCTATGCGGCGAATCGAATGCGCGCATTCCTGATGCGTGAAAATGCTTTCTTGACCTTGATTCAGGGTCGGTGTATTGAAGCGAAAATCAAAACTTTTAGTTTTTTATGTAAAAAATGGACGTTTCTGGGGTTTTTCGAATTTTCGCCCAGATTGAATGTTGTTCAAAATTTACATAATTGTTTCCCGCTATACGACCACGCAGGGATGCATTCGAAAAGTATACAAGGAAATTATTCATAAATCTAATTACCGTTGAAATTTAACAACATTCAAGATGATGAACAACCCGATTGAAGAGCTTCGAGAGAAATTAGGGATGCTTCGGCTATCTGTCTACGCTCCTCCTAGCCTGTGCGAGAATTGTCACACGAATGCTACGGAGGAGATCTTCATTTGTGTGATTAGTGGTATTTCTATGGCGAGCTAGAGCATAGTTTTTATATGAGGGGCCCGTGGGGTTTTTGAAAGCCCGAAGGTGTTCTGCTACTCATTCCCATAGTGGTCTTTCGCCAATGTAGAAATCACCACACTCGCAATCTAAACGGTAGATTGTACACATTTTTTGACAATCGTCAGGCTTGTTGAAAGGGCAAATAATACAGTTACCTTTGGAATAGTGACAACAAAGTGGGTCATACGCCCGAGAACGAGTGAGAATTTTACGTAAATTAGGAGGAAGTAGTACAACAACATTAATAGGGAGAGAACTTTGCTTGATACACTGCCGAAATTCCCAAGAAAAACGGGCATAGACTCAAATGAAACGAAGAGGATGAAACGAGACGAATGAAACGATTTTCTTGAAACTGGATGACAAGAATCAAAACAATTCGGATTTGTATTTGCCTAAATATTGACACGAAAACCCTGAACTTGGTTTCGTTCCATGTTGTTGTTTCATTCGTCTCTAGTTTGATAAAAGATTTTTGATCAAATGGCTCACAATTCGCTGATTTGTTGCACTCGGGGGGGGGGGTTTGCGGTATGGCGAACACGATGCCGATGCTAATTTTCAAAAACTCATGAGGGATTTCAGCTATAACTAGTGATAGAAGTTCGGGTCGGGTCGAGTCAGGCCGGGTCCCAAGAGGCGGGTCGGATTCGAGTCGGGTCATGGATTTTTCTCGGGTCAGATCAGCTCGGGTCAAAAAAAAATAAAACTTATAATACAATTATATGAAAAAATGATATATTCGGAAAGATCATGAAAATGGAGCATTTTTTATTTTTACGGCATCATCTGAATCGTTTTCCCCATCGAGATAAATGC
Source organism: Acrobeloides nanus (assembly GCA_900406225.1). NCBI lineage: Eukaryota > Metazoa > Nematoda > Chromadorea > Rhabditida > Cephalobidae > Acrobeloides > Acrobeloides nanus. The sequence goes on along the minus strand of OZJO01016729.1, from coordinate 3,240 downwards.
ATCTGAAAATATAAATTCGTGTACATGTTTTCGTTATAATAATCAAACTTTTTTGAATCTTTTGTTTAAAATCGTGAAAAAATAGCATGAATCGACAGAGAATTTTATGCTGAACAACTTTGCTAATTGAAGTTTGTAAAAAAATTTTTTTTATCAAAAATGCAAAATTTTTGAATTGTTGTATATTGAAACGAAAACCCTGCATGAATTTATTTTGCATTTTCGATCGGAGAAAATAATTTTTTACGCAAACTTCAATTAGCAAAGTTGTTCAACATAAAATTCTCTGTCGATTCATCCTATTTTTTCACGATTTTTCCGCAAAAAATTCAAAAAAGTTTGTGTATTACAACGAAAACATGTACACGAATTTATATTTTCAGATGCATTTATCTCGATGGGGAAAACGATTCAGATGATGCCGTAAAAACAAAAAATGCTCTATTTTTCATGATCTTTCTGACACGTATGTTTCAACCCATAGAAAAACGGCAAAAAGTTTGTGTCGACATGTCAGAAAAACACCCATAAGTTTTCTGCCAAAAGTGAAGTGTTTTTCAAACTTAAGGATTCTATATTTTTCTTAAAACGACGATTCACAAAAAAACATACTCAGTGTTATGCAGGAGGGTCTCCCCGACAATCTACAAGACGAATTTTTTAAATTGGGCTTAAAATAAAAATCTACTTAGGTTTGAAAGGAACATGTATATGTTATTGGGCTGTAACATAAGTTGTTGCCGCCTAAAAAATGTATCGAAAATCGGCATTTTTCGCTCGTTTTCGATGAAATTTTTTTTCTTTAGTGGGTAAGAGTGTATGCTGAATACGATCCAATCGGTCTTTTTTTAGCGAAACTCATGTTTTCGTGTCAATATCCAGACTTTTTCAAAAAATTGGGTGTTTTTATACCCCTAAAATGGCTCAAAAATTTGTATTCCTTGAATCATGGTTAGAGAAATTCCAGACTTTTTCGAAAAATTGGGGTCTCAAAGATGTACCCTAGGTTTAAAATGTTGATATTTCGCTATAAAACTCGATTTTTTAACGAAATTTTCGACGTTCCTAGGGTTCTTCTAGGTGCTGAACACGAATTCGCCGTTATTTTTTGTCTTAGACCTCGGGGTTATGGTCAAAAATGGATTACAAAGAACAGACCTTCTGTGGGATTTTGCTTACAAAGAACAGACCTGAATTTTTGACGTTTTACCTCTCTTCCTCCCCCAGTAGAGGTACCCCCTAAAGTTAAAACTTGATAATTCCATCGGATTCGAGTTCCCCATAGCCGAAAACCCCAGAGTATCAAAAATAATCGAAAAACAAAAGTTGGCACAGACTTATTGCCGCTTGAAACAGACGTGTCTGAATATATGATTTTTTAAAATATGATTGTAATTGACTGGCCTGGTCCTTTAACGCCGTCGTTTGTCATGTAACAACGATATGTTTACTGACATAAAAATTTAGCCCACATGAACATAACAAACAGCTAATTAAACATGATCTTTTGTTATGAAATTTGTTAAAGGACATAAACGGAAATAATAATTTTAGACAAAATCAAAGTGCATATGGGTCTAGCTACAGGGTGTTTCAGATGAAACCTACCTATTTTATTTTGATATAGCTTTTTTCTGGAAAAGTATTCTGAATTTTTGACTTTTGGAAAATAACGAGCTAATTTGTCCATTTTATGCATATTTTTTTGTTTTTGAAAATTTTGACTTTGGACAAAAAGTTTTCGCCCGGACTGGGATTCGAACCCGCCTCTTTATGAGCAAAAAGCGAGAGCAATGCCACTCAGCTATGAAGGTCGGTAAAATTTTCCGAAGAGACCGACCTTCATAGCCGAGTGGTATGGGTCTCGCTTTTTGCTCATAAAGGGGTGGGTTCGAATCCCAACCCGGGCGAAACCTTTTTGTCCAAAGTCAAGATTTTCAAAAACAAAAAACATGCATAAAATGGACAAATTAGCTCGTTATTTTCCAAAAGTCGGAACTTCAGAATACTTTTCCAGAAAAAGCTATGTCAAAATAAAATAGGTAGGTTTCATCTGAAACACCCTGTAAATTATTTTAAATTAAACCGATTTGAATAGATTGAGAGTGCTTTTTAAAATTTCATTAGAAACGACCCCGACATCACATGATAATTTTATGAGACTGCCACGTCTCATTTCAATAATAACAAAATGGTCTTTATAAAGGTGATTCAATTGGATTCAATTCATTATCTAGTCATTCCTCCGGTGTTGGAAGGTATTGGGGTTGTAGCATAGGCTGTTGTCGCCCATAAAATACAGCCAACTCTCCACATAGTGGCACCCCTTTCAATCCGATTAGTGATCCCTGTATAGCTTTTTTGATGCATCCCTGCGTGGTCGTATGACGGAAAAATCAGGATTAATACTAGTCCTTATTTTCCTGCCATACGACCACACAGGGATGCACCAAAAAAGCTATACAGAGATCACTAATCGAATTGAAGGGGGGTGTCACTATATGGAGAGTCGACTGTATATCTAAAATCGGCATTTTTCGCTTGTTTTCGATGGAAATTTTTTGTTCAGTAGTGGGTAAGAGTGTATGCTGAATACGATCCAATCGGTCTTTTTGAGCGAAACTCATCTTTTTCGTGTCAATATCCAGACTTTTTCGAAAAATTGGGGTTTTTTATACCCCTAAAATGGCTCAAAAATTTGTATTCCCTGAATCAGGGTTAGAGAAATTTTTTCATGCCTCGAAAATGCGCGCAATCGATTCCCCGACTAGAAAAAACCTAGTGGGAGGAAAATTTAGTCAAAAATCGACTTCTATAACCAAATATCGAAATTTTAAAATTTTTGCAGCATTGAAACGCACCAATTTATTAAAAAAAGTCTGTATGTTGACACGAAAACTGAGGTTCGCTCAAAAAGACCGATTGGATCGTATTCAGCATGCACTCTTGCCTAATAGTAGAAAATTTTCATCAAAAATGAGCGAAAAATGGCGATTTTCAATATGTTACCGTTTTATCTGAGAATTAGCTTTATCTGATAAAACTAGTTTTATCTGAAAAGCTTAGGCCTAAGCCCAAGAATAGGCTTAGGCTTAAGCCTAAGTTTAAGCCTAGGCTTAGGCTTAAAGGGAGGGGAATATCCAGAGCCTATTTGAAAAAAAATTTTTTTCCTAATTTTTTTTGTTGCAAAATGACATATCTAGGGGTAATTTTATGCGAAAAATCGATTGCGCGCATTCT
>OZJO01016712.1:0-16252 GCA_900406225.1 Acrobeloides nanus | reverse complement strand
AATCTGAGGAATTTTTTACAAAAGAAATTATTGAAAAAGCTTTTAAAATCGCGGTGATATGATTTTTCGAAAATTATGCTTTTTTTCAATGTTTTCCTTATTTCCAAAAACAATGCAAAAATGTGCCCACCCCCAATTATGCAACTGGCACTCAGTAGAATCGACAAAGGAGTGGTTCTTGCTTCTAGAAAAAGTTATTGGGTTGTTCGGAAAGTTCGTTCGTTTTTTTGTATTACAATACTACAAACTACAACAATGTGGTAGAAGAGCAGAATTTTCGACTCTTGACAGATCGGTCAAGCCAAATTTGATGAAATCGGAAAATTTGGTGTTCATATGACTTTTAAAAAAGGAGATATCGAAAAAAAATTTTATGGGGCCGAAAAAAGTGGATTTTTATGTGTTTTAAAAAGTCGAAAATCCTGCTCTTCTATCACATTTTTGTAGTTTGTAGTATTGTAATACAAAAAAACGAACGAACTTTTCGAACAACCCATTATAAACCAATCTTTACAAACGATCCCGTATTTCAAGTTAAAAAATACATCTCTAGAAATAAGTCAGAAATTTTTTTGGCACTTTAAAACTACCAAAATCGTGTTTTTCGATTCCGAAAACCCCATCAGAACATTTTTGGTGAAATTTGGACACTTTGAAATTTTTCTAAAAATTTAGGCTAAAAAAATTTTTTGTTGAAAAAGTGCCATCCCTATAAGGAAATCCTGGCTGCAGCCCCCACAGCAATGGCGTAGCTGAAGGGGGGGGGGGGGGAACCCGGGGGGGTTTCCCCCCCCCCATTCTTGGAAANTTTTAATGATACGGCGACCACCGAGATCTACACTCTTTCCCTACACGACGCTCTTCCGATCTGCCTGGAAAAATCATAAGGGTCCCCCTGATGTTTTTACCCAAAATTTTGAAAACTTTTTAAAAGCGCATATATAGCCTAAAAAGTTTTTTCTCATCCGGTTTAACCCTGTTCTGGACCCAAAAATAAAGTTTTAACAAATTCGAAAAATTACCGCTACCGAAATACCGGTATCGGTTCAGCCCTGGTTCCCACCCTTGTTCTGAATCCTAGCTACGCCATTACTGGACATACTTTTTTCTCTTTTTTTGGAAACATTTTTATGAGACATTTTTTTTTCCTAGCGAAAATGATTATATAAAATTGTTAGATAAAATTTGTTGTCGAAAATGGAGATTTTGTTGAAGTTCACGAATATCTAGATGGTCCGAGGAAAGGTGAAAAAAATGAACGATTTGTTTATCGGTTGGAACATGGAGTATTAATTTGCGTAAGATTATTTTATTATTATTGGGTTGGTGCATAAGTCTTGATACAACAATTGTAAGACCTATATCTTTTTAAGAGGAAAAGCTTTTACAGTGATTTTGGTGCCATTGTAAAGCTGCTTACATAAGATTTAATTTGATACCAAAATCTTTTCATCAAATCTTCTCTAACCGAAGTTATGATGAAATAAAGTTAAGGCAAAAATCCATCACCTTTAATGATCTATGCCAGCTTATTTTTATCATAACTTTTGGTAAAACAAGGGTTATTGCAGTAAATTTGATGTTACTCTAATGTTCCTTTAACCGGCTTTCGAATGATACCAAGATTACAGAATCAAGATTTATAAAAACCAGATTGAGACCCAAAAGAAAATTAGTATGCATTGTAAAGTTAGATGAAAATGCAAAAAAACTTTTTTCAGCGTTTGTTTTGAATTTTTTGATCAGCTCTTCAAAGAAAAAGTTTTATGAATTAATTTGGTATTTTTTATAGTTTATGTAAGCAGCTTTAAAATGAGACCAAGATCAATGCATAAACCTTTTCCCATAAAAAGTCAGAGACCTTACATCATTGTATCAAGAATTATGCACCCCACCCAATACAAAGATCAATTTTAGCTATATTCCAAGCAAAACAAAAAAGGGGAACTCATCACATGGAAGAAATATTTCAAACAGAACTAATAATTTATACTTAAAGGGGTCCAAATTTCTCAAAATTTTTTTTGTTGAAAAATGACCTTCTAGGGGTAAACATAGGGTGAAAAATCGATTGCGCACATCCCCGTTGCGTGAAAATGCTTCCTTCACCTTGTTTTCGCGAAAATAGCACTAGCAAACGTAAAATAGTGCTATTTTCGCGAAAACAAGATGAAGGAAGCATTTTCACGCGACGAGGATGTGCGCAATTGATTTTTCACCCTATTTTTTACCATTTTTTGGAGAAAGGACCCTAATTTTCACTCCTTTTAAAAACTTTTAATGTAAAAATAAAATCACTATAAACATACAACGCACGTTAAAGAGATGAGGTTAAATTTGCTTGAATATTGAAATGCTTTAACAATTTTTGATTAAAAAATGGTCACAATTGAAAAATTTTGATCTAAAAATAGCCTAAAATCATTAAAACTATGCGAAATGTTTAAAAATAATATTATTGCTCATTGTGCCCCCTTTTTGGCGAAAGATTGAGAATTTTTAGTCAAAATTTTGGCGTACCGTAAAACTTCTAATAGAACCCCATGGAGCTCTATTAAAAGGTGTTAATGATTGCTCGTATAAAAATCGAGTTTAAATCGGATTTCTTCGCGCGACCACTTTTTGGATAGCTACTGTAGAAAGGAACGTTCTATAAAAGAAATTATTGAAAAATATTTTATTTTCGCTGAGTTATGGCCCTTTGAATTTGAAAAAGTTGAAAAAATGACATTTTTTTCCAAAAAATCATATCTCTGTGAAATCAAAGTCATTGTCAATAATTTCTTTTACATAATGTTGCTCATATGCTTAGCTATCTAAAAAGTGGTCAAAGTCATTGTCAATAATTTTCCCTATTTTCACCATTTTTTATTGATTAAAATAGCCAATTTAATGTATTGGGAATCCGAATGTTGCATTGAAAACGCAGCATGAAAACGCTTCTTTGAATCAAGAAAAAGCTGTTTTTCAAACAATATGAACAATACTTATTTATTAAAGTCCAAGGTTAATGATGTACTATTTGGTTGTTGAAAAACGAAAGAAAATTTTTTATTATTAATTTATCTTGATTTCGCAAACATAGCATCCCGTAGTTGAACAATCAATATTTATCCATTTTCCGTCACCTGTGTTCAATTGGCTACATTTGTTGTTAGCGTTGCCATCTGGGTAACCTAAATTTTCATACTAATTAATTTAGTTTAATTGTACAGTAGTGGCAAAAAGTCTTTCACGTCACGAAAATTTCAAGTTTTTATACATTTATTCAATTTTTTCACTTGAAATTGCGTTTATTATCCGTTGAAACTGCTTTTATCAATTTTATAGTATTTTTTAGCTAAAATAATGCTAAGAAAGTATAAATCCGAAGAAATTCGAAAGCTTATAGTGGAAGCTAAGCAAAAAGGTGAAATGAATAAAGATATAGCGGAGCGTTTTCATGTTGACCCCAGTATTGTTTCAAAAATTTGGAGCCGTTGGAAAGCAATCAAATCTGTGAAGACCAAGAAAAACTACTTCGGGACAACGCCGACTCCTTGTAAGATTGTCCAAAAAAACCCATTCATGACAGCGGTAGAAGTTATGAAGTATGCTAATGACCCCCTCGGTGTGAATATCAAAATCCGTACTGCATGAAATATTCTAATACGAGCGGGATTGTCAGCCTGAAGACCAGCCAAGAAACCGTGGATTTCAAAAAAGAACCGTGCGGCACGAGTGAAGTTCGCCAAAGAGCACGAAAACTGGACAGTGAGACAATTTTCGCGACGTGAAAGACTTTTTGCCGCTACTATATTGCATGGACGTAGCCATGATTTTCTGATTGGAGAGCTATTCCACGGCGAAGGTGAATTTTCAAACTAATTCTGATCTTTTTGGAAAATCAGGATTTTTATTTATTTTAAAAGTGTCACTTTTTGCACATTTTTGATCATGGTGAGGATTCGGGACAAATCCTCAATTTGGTGCTTATTTGCAACAAATTTTTTCAAAAATTTTAAACCTGATCTCCAATTGCGATAAGTTGATGTATCGTTGTTAATCCACGCCCATACATTTGTTGATGGTTCTTGTAGACCAATAAAAAGTTGGATACAGCTAGTTTGGTTTTGGCCATTGACTATCAATTCAAAATTTGCATAAACTTATCTACCTACCTAACACTTCATTGTTTTCAAATGCCGAATCGATACTTGCCAGCGTTGACCGAGGATCTTGTTGTTGGCAGTCGTTATTGGCGCTTGTCCAATCTTTGGGGGTCTTGATGAAGTTATAACAATTACAGGGATTTACAGACGATTGATACCAAGCTCCAGATGGACAACTACATGCTAAAAAGTTTATTTTAAATTAAAAAGAATATTTTTAACGGGGGTAACCTTTTGAGCCAGTTATCGAAAAAAATTTCTTTATGAAAAAAATTTTTCTGAGCATTTTTGTCCATCGCGAGAAAAAAATTTTCGATAAATGGCTCAAAATGTTCTCTCCCCTTTAAGTTAAAAAATGATATTTTTACTATCAATAAGAGGTCTTATAAAAATATTTATTATAAAAGTCTAACCAGCAGGGGCATTCCAAACGATTGTAGTAAACGATGAAGCTTCAAGATTCAGTGTTAAACTTTTTCCGTTGATACTAGCATCATTTACTGTTATAGTATAATTGTTTGCAGAATCACGATTGTTGATTACCATTACACGTTGGTTGGTGGGGGTTATAAAAGCTGTTGCTTCAAGGTTGATCGTGCTATTAATTCCACTTGAATTTAGCAGAACTCGAGTGGAATTTTCGGTTAAAAATTTGCTAAAATTTATCAAATGAAAACTCATTTTGCAAGAAAATGGAACAAAATAGACAATAGTTTTTGAAGGTTTTCAGAAAAAATCACTGTATTGGGTAATAAATTTCTAGGGATCAACTGTTCGGTGCAGTATCGGGGGGGGGGGGAGAGCCTAGATCATCCAGGAGTGTCAAATTCCGAAAAAATAAATTCCCCAATAAAATCGAAAAAAGGTCAAAAATCTTTAGGTGCGACTTTTTACCTTGTCCTCCTTATGTCTTTTCAGCCTTCGGTCTAAATCTGACGACTAAAAAAAGGTTCTTAAAAAAGTTTTTCATGCCCAAAGAAAGGACCAAGGCCCGGGCTGCGAACCCAGTAAGGTTGCCATCAGCTATTACAAGTTTCGACCATATTTCGTAAAAATTTTTGCCCAAGACTCTAAAATTGTGCAAAAAAACAAAATTTTGTGGATTTGGTGTCCAAAAAAGTTAACCTAATTATTACTCCCTATACGTTCCGTTGGAAAACCCTGGCTAAGGCACTGCACAGATGCTGCCATTTTTACCTAAAATGACCAAGCGCATAATATTCGGGATTTTTGTAAAATTCATCGCTTGTAGTGTTTACGATTATTGCAGCATCAACAAAATTGTTTTGCCAGTTTGGTCCTCCTTGCAAATCAAGAAATAGATTCCAGTCAACCCAGCCACTAGACCAATGATTTAAGTCCTAAATTACGTTATCAACAAGAGTTTTCATTCGAAAATGTATTTTATTTTAAAAAATTTTTAACCTTTAAAATATCATGAGCATAATCATCTCCACGTGACCAATCCCCATAGCTTGGTCCAGGTGACCATTTACCACAACATCCAGTACAAGCCTAAAATGTTCAATAAAAGTATAAATAAGTATCGATTTGTGGGAAATTGATTTATGAAGGACCGCCAAAAAACATCAAAAATCCACTGGGTTTTCAATAAAATACGAAAATTCGACTTTATTGACACTTACTCATCTACAGAGTCACAACGGGGGGGGGGGATGGGTGATAACACCCAAAATTCACCCACCCAGTGGGTGGCATCATCCATCACCCAATGGGTGATGGTGGGTAATAGTGGGTGATTGTGGGTGACTCACCCAGTGGATGATGAGTGGATGAATTTTCTCAGGAAACCTGGGAAAATTATATTTTCTCGGGTTTCCTGAGCTTTTTAGCGCAATTGAGTGATTTCGGGTGCAATCATCCAAAATCACCCATCACCCTTTAGGTGAATCACCCACTATCACCCATCATCACCCAGTGAATGATGGGTGATTGTGGATGATGGGTATTTTGGGTAATGCCACCCTAAGTGATGGCACCTTCTCACAATAAATTCTAGTAATTTGTTTTCTATTCATTTTTCAGATTTATTGTCACTCTGTATGCACTTAACTTTTTTGAGAGAAAAAATTTTTTGCGGAAGGAGGCGTCACTATTTTAGTAACACCCTGTTCAAAATGCATTTGATGTTTACTAAGCCATAAAATTTAAAAATATTACCTCTGTGTATAATACAAACTTGTCAGAGTAATTTTGATGTACTTGATCTATCCATGTTTCTGACCCACTAACACTATCATCATACCAATGTATTCCATAACCATCAACATATTTAGCGGCATCTGGATCTGAAAGAACCTAAAAAACAAATCACATTTTTTGATTTTTTGACACAAAATACAGTTTCTGCAACACTCAATAAACGAAGTAGTCCGTCATCCAGCATCATAAACTTCATATTTTTTGTTAAATTATTGTTTCTTATTGTTGGGCCCAAAATGAGTTTTATAAAATCTCTAAAAAAAATTTTTCTAAAATTTTCCTCTAATACCTCTCCATTTCAGGTGTAAAATGCATTTGCTCATCGTTTTGTTGACCAGAATTAGGCTCATTTTGTACAGTTAGTCCCCAAAATGGTATACCTTGTTTATAATATTCTTCATAAAAACTAAATTTTTTGATTAAGTAGTTTTAAAGGGGATCAGAATCCAGACCCATTCGATGGAAAAAATTTTCGCAATTAGATAAGAATGCTCAGAAAAATTTTTTGAGAAATTTTTCCGTAAAGAAAATTTTTTGAACGGGCTGGGATTCTAACACCCCTTTTTTAGGGTGGGGTAACCGCTGCAACAGACGATCTACGTCCAAAAGATTTTCCAAAAAACACATTTCCGTTAACATATCAACTAATGGACAGCAGGTTAATTTCGATCCGAAAAAAGCTATTTCTTAGCAAAAAAGAATCTCGATGGGGAGTTGGTGCATAAAAGTTTCTGAAGGGAATACGAAAATTTTGATTTTTTTGGGAATACGCAAGGTATTTCTGAAATTCTCTCATGGGTTAACTAAGAATATTAAAAAAGTTTACCGTATAAAATAATTAGCCCAAGTTTGATAGTAAGGACCTCCAACATCGCCTTTGAGAGTCCAATAACCACTAATAACTTGGTCGGTTTTCATCCATTTAGGTGCGGTCCATGGAGTTGAAAACAATTTGAGTTTTGATCCAATTATGGATTGAGCGGCTTTTATAAATGGAATCTGTAATTTGTAGTCGTTTTTGAAGTTTAAGAAAGAAAAAGGCAGGGTCCACGTTGGAATTTTTTTTAAACAATAACCCTGTCGCCCTCAGACCCTACCTCTCCCACCACCCACATGCAGCATTTCCTACTCCACTACATACAGGGTGGCGCAAAAGTTCTTAGTTTTCAAGTTTGTGCTGAAACTTGGTCTTCCACGATGAATTTCAAATTGAAGCCAAAGAAAAAGTTTTTCTAAATTTAAAAATAACCAACTTTTACTTTGCCTGTACTTGAAATTTATAGTGAAATACAGAGGAAAATAAAGAAGATGGCATTATCGATCGGATATCTTTCAATGCCCGATCGATGGATGTGGAAAATCATTTGTTAAATATGGTAACTATCGAAGACCCATGGATATAGACAAACACGATATTAGAAAACCAAAAGAAACTACAATCGTGCAGGCGACTAATGAATATAAAAGACTGCTTGAAGGAATGAGCGATCAACATATGTTTCCTGAAAGCTGTAGTGAAGAACAATAAGGTGAAGAACAATTAGAAAACTTACAATTAAATGAAAAATCCTTTGAATTAAAAGAAGGCTTTGCTTTAAAGAAAAGCCGAACAAATAAGCGCTATGATCTAAAGATTGTTGCTCGTCTCAAAAAAATGTATGCAGAAGGAGAACGCAGTGGTACTAAGTGGAATCCGGCCCAAGTAGTCAAACAGTTAAAATGTACCGAGTTTCAGCAAAACGAGAAATAAAAATCCGTGCAGAACTTTTGCGCCACCCTATAGATTACCTTGATATTAAGATCTTCAGGTGCCAACGCAAAAGTTGTTAAATTAAAATCTCCATCGACATTGTCATAGGTAAAAAATTCCAAAGAAAAATCACAGCTACCCATTGGCACTCTGCCTATAGTATAACCAATTCCTATAATTTTTACATGAAGCTTTGTTGTATATAGAGGGCTCTTTTATAAATAAGCTTGAGACCACACTGTAACAAAGCTCCGCACCCCTCAATGTTGAGCCGGTGCGCGGTCCCCCTAAAATTTTAGAATTTTATACACGATCCACGTCAAAATTTCTATGTTTTTTCGCGCTGAAAAAAACTGGGTACCCCGTTATGTTTTTATTACCCTCCTTCCAATCTGAACAAAAACAGGAATTTTACCTTCATCCGCAAAATAAGCATTAATTAAATTTTGTCTAGCATTTTGACTTAAATTTAAAAAAAGATAGCCAGAAGCGTCTGTAAATGCTCCACCAAAACCAATAATTTTTTGAAATCTTGTTGAAGTATTCAATGTAAATTGGATTGTTGATGCAGCTAAAATTCAAAAAATTATTGAAAAGGTGGTGTCAAATCCTCTATTGGCACCCTTCTTCTTATGACTTGCCATCTTACATGTACAAAGGGGGACTGTCCTATCCTTACCAGGGGAGAACTAGCAGTGGCGAATCTAGGAAAAAATTTTGGAGGGGACCAATTTTATGACTTTATTTGATCCCCAAGCCCTATTTTTTGGCCAAAAACCGGCAAAAATCACTAAAAATGCTCAAAAAGTGACGATTTTTGGTAAAAAATTTGATGAAATGCAAATTTTGACTAAAAATTGCAAAATTTTGGTAAAAAACATAAGGGTAACCTCTGATAATTTTTGAAAATTTTCCCAATATTTTTCAACAAAATTCAGCAATAGCTGCCCCTCCCTCTCTTGTGCACCTATGCCCTACATACTTCCATTTGCATTAAATATTTGATCTGTTCTTTCGAATCTTCTTCCACTTTGTGAAGTAGTATAGATTGCAGCTTGGCCAGGTTGTAGGGTCCCTAACGGGGGGAATTCATCACAATACGTGGAGTTACAAACACATGCCATCGGGTTGTTTTTGCCTCCAAATGTTTTCGGAACGCATGTTTTAAGTGCATACGCTAAAAATTTACAAATAGAACAAGTCTGGGCCACGTGCCGGTCGGTCCTAGAGGAAGTAAAAATTCTGGGCCAAGCAGTGGCTCAGAAAATCTGGTTCGGGTCGTGATTTGGTATTTAAATATGCGAAATTGTTTTTTTTTAATGTTTCACACGCGGTTTCAGAACATTCAAATAAAATTGACAAAAAATGCTTACCTCTAAAAATTGCAATACAATAGGTAAATAATATAATTTTTACCCACATTCTTATTTACAACCTTAAATTAGCAAAATTCGAGAAAAATTCTTTTTCCTAACAATGATTTTTATCGAACAATGCAAAGAATTTATGTATTAGTCTTCTTATCATCAAGTATGTATACTCAACATGTTAGAAATCTTATTTTTTACCCTAGATGCCGAATACCGGAGTCAGAAAATTAATTCTTATCGCTAATTGTCGATCAATTATTGGCATACAAACGTGCAGGGATGCCAATAAAAAAAATAAGGACAACTGTTTCAAACAATAAGATTTCTCAGCCAAAAATAAAGACAATTAAAAAAATCTAATTTTAATAGAAATTCTTATTTGTCCGGACAAGAAAAACAACAAATCAAGTTAATCAGATTGATATTTTTCCCAACTTGAAACTTTCTTTAATAGTTCACGATCTTTTAGAATCAATTGATATATTTCCGAACAATCAACATCAAAATTCACCAGAACTTAAGCAAGATTTTTGATTGTATTCATTGTTTATAGGTTCTTTTCCTTAGTCCATTGAGCACCAGTCATTGAAAACACGCTTTCCACAAAGGTGTTTGATACGGGAATTGATCAGATTGAGCTGACCAATTTGTAGAGACGAGAAAGCGATTCGTTTTCTTTGAAAATCTTCATCCATTTCTTTTCTGAAGTTTCAATGTCGAAAATTGAGGGTATTTATTCGAGGATTTGATTAAGTTGAGAAACTTCGTCGAAAAGTTCATCTGTTGCAATTTCTGGAGCCAAAGGAAAAGTTTACATTTTGAGAAACTTTGGTTATTTCATGAAATTTATTGTGTATACCGAGTTTCAACAAAAGTTAAAATTAAAATCCGTGCAGAACTTTTGCGCCACCATGTATGCTTGGGCAATGGGGAGGTGGCACCTCCCCTGACCCACTCACTCAAAAGGCCGAAAAATAGGGGGGAATCACCTCAAAATTTAACAAAATCCAAAAATTTTAAGTTAAAAATACCATTTTTCGTCGAGGGCAGTGAGGATCATCTCACCAAGAACCCCACACCCACCCCCTTGCTCACCTATGCTGTATAATATTTTTGTACTAATGTGTGTACGTAAGCATGAGATCTTTTGGCTGGTGATGTTTAGGTTGTAGGGAACGGTTTGAGGGTGTTTCTGGGGGTTTGTAGGGTGGCCCGGAATTTTTATTTTTTTTACTTAATATTGGCATACGGAGTGGGGGTAGTGTGTGTATGTGTAATAACGAGATCTTTTAATGGGTGATGTTTTGGTGATCGGGAATGGTTTAGGGATGTTGCTGGGGGTGTGGGGCTGCACGTGTTAGTCATTTTTAAACATTTCAAAAATTAGGAAAAAAATGTTGGCTTCAAACTTTTTGGACCTAGAAACACACGTGTAATAAGCATGTGTGATCTTCTGGTTCCAGAGTTTATTATTGTTATCAGCGCTAACGATAAAGAATAAAGTGATCTGCTGACTCCGGAATTTGGCGCGATTATTAAAGATTTGATTAAATTTTTATCAGCCACTGGAAGGGAGAGGACCGAAAATTCTACCAATTTGGTTGAAATTTTGTATACAGGTGTTTTTGGAATGACAAACACAAATACGAAAGAATTTTTTATTATTTAGCAACTCTGAAATCGATTACTAGACGTACGGCACAGTTCAAATTTTAGAAAATGCGTCTTCTATATTCTGATCCAATCTTGTTATACGAAGACAAGGTAAACAAGATATTGCAGTTTATTAATTGTAAAACTCCGCAAAATGAGAAGCTAACTGATGAAGATATCTGGGTGATTAATGGCAAAATAGTTGATCCCGCAAAGGTTTTCTATAATATGAGAAGAGTGGCAGATATTCAAATTGATTGTCAAGGCCTGATTCTCTCTCCTGGATTTATTGATATACAGTTGAACGGTAAGCTTAACATGGCGTTTGGGGACAAGGTAGTCTCGGAGTGTCATGATGCGCGTCATGATGCGCTACCTTGTCCATTTTGGGACTACCTTGTTCCCGGGAATACCCTGTCACCCAAGGTAACATGGAGATATCAACAATTGCGAAATTTTGATTTAAAAATAGCATTAAAATCGTTCAAAATGCGCAAAAAATTTTGCGCACCTCCTCCCTGGAATCCCCCTAAATTACTTATGAGATAACCCTTTGTCAAATTTTGGTATATGAAAGGAATTATGTTTAGGCGGATTTGGGTACGACTTTACATCAAGTTCTCCAGAGACAATTGAAAATGACATTAACCAAGTTGCTGCAAGTATACTTCGCTATGGTGTTACTGCTTTTTGCCCAACTATTATATCTTCAGAGCCAGAAGTTTATCATAAGGCAAGATTTTTTTCTCTGCCTCGTTTATTGGACTCTTTTTTAGTTGTTACCTCATATTAAAAGAAAATTTAATGGAACAAAAGGTGCTAGTATTTTAGGTAAGTGCAGTAGTGTCCAACGACGTTTGCCGTCGACGTTTAGATGCAACGACGTTTCAAACGCCGGCAATATCGACGTTCGAAACGTTGAACGTTGTGGTACCACCCATATAAATTTTTTTGACAATATTGCACCTAGCTTTTTCGAACCAGATTCTGATTCTGAATCCGGATTCTGAATTCAGATTCTGAATTCGGATTCTGAATTCAGATTCTGAATCCGGATTCCGATTCTGGATTCAGAATCTAAAAAATAATTAAAAAATTTTTTTGACCACTCTGTAATAATTTATTTCAGGTGTTCACTTAGAAGGTCCTTTTATATCGGGTGATAAAAAAGGTTGCCACCAACCCGCTCACATTCAATCGTCATTCGGAGAAAATTCTGTAGAATCACTGTTATCTGTTTATTCATTTCTTGACCAAACTTCATTGGTTACTCTAGCACCTGAATTACATGGATCCATGGAAGCAATTAAATATTTGAAAAGCTGTGGAATCCGCGTATCATTGGGCCACTCAAACTCCGAATTACTCGTTAGTGAAAAAGCAGTAGAAGCGGGAGCAACATGTCTCACTCATTTATTTAATTGCATGCCATCTGTAAAATTTTTAAAAATTTTTGTAAATGTTAAAGGGGGAGCTAAAATTAATGCAAAAATCGATTTTTCCTCAAAAATTCAAAAAAGTTTGTGTATTACAACGAAATGCTTGTAACAAATTCAAAATTTCAAACACAATTATCTCGAAGACTACAACGATTCAGAGCTTGCTGTAAAAACAAAAATGCTCCATTTTTCATGATCTTTCCGAATATATAATTTTTTCGGAGTTTAAATTTCTAGCTCAAATTGTTTTTAAATTTTTGACTCAAACGGACTTACGAGGTCAAAAAATGTCATCTTCGAACCTAAAAATAGTATAAAAACACTCAAAATAAAGGTTTTACGATTTCTCTTCGAAAACCGTATTTTTCAGCATAGTTTTGTAGCTAATTTGTAAGAAAAATTTTTTCAATATTAAGCTGTAAATAAGACCTCCTTTAGTATCATCATCGTGATCCTGGACTCATAGGCCTTCTTGCGACCAAATCTCAAGCGGAGCCTTTATTTTATGGCATTATTGCAGATGGAGTTCATTCGCATGATTCGGCATTGCGCATAGCTTATCGAACAAATCCTGAAGGAATGATTTTAATCACCGATGCTATGACAGCTTTGGGATTTGGCGATGGCGTGCATAATTTTGGCGACTTGCGAGTACATGTCGACGGTATGACTGCTGTTCTAGAAGGGACTAATATTGTAGCTGGAAGGCAAATTTCAATTTGAGATAATTAGTACTTTAATTTTAGTGTCGCCACAATTCCATATTGCGTGCGCCATCTTATAAAAGCAACCAATTGTACATTGGAACAAGCACTGCGATGTGCTACATTGAATCCAGGTGAATTCGCTGGTTTTTAAATCCCGCAAATTTCTCACCTTTTTGCAACCTTTCTCACAAAAATCGTCCAATTTATGCATTTTCATTATAAACAAAGCCTTTTTTTAGCTTCATTATTAGGTCTTCAAAATCAAAAAGGTTCATTAAACGTTGGAGCTGATGCTGATTTTATTCTTATTGATCTTGAAGTTAACGTTCATGCTGCATTCATTTCGACAACAAGAGTATTTCTCAATAAAAACTAGAATTTGTTCCAACAGGAAATATTAGATGTTTTTTTAATCATTTCGGGTGTTGTAGATTCGATATCTTTGTAGAGAAGCCCATTTTGATGCTGTTTTTTTCAGGATTAGAGAACAAAGCCCTAAAAATTGGATGGGATCAATCACACATGCACAAGCTTCCGTTTATGAAAGACATGTAGTAGTATCCGGCAAAAAAAGTTGAAAAATATGTAGTATTGGCCAATCGAAAACGAATTCGTTTTTTTCTAAAATCACAGAATTTTTTCGCCTATCGACGTTTTTTTGGTCGACAGTAACCTTTGCCCATGTATGATATGTAGTATTGAAAATTTTGACGTAAGACCTTGTGCATGTATAGGATCGATTTTGGAGTGATCTGAGCAATATTTTCGGTCAAAAAATTGATTTGTTCAAAATTGGACTTTTTCCATAAAACTTATCTTTCAGTGTTGATTATTTTTGTATAGGATCATGGTTTTTTCTGTTTTTTGAGTATTTTTATAGGATATGATACCATAGTAAAGTGCAATAAATTTGATGCTTTTGGTCTTAATTGTGATTTGAATGATCATTTAATTATGAAATAAAGTTTATTCGAGACTTTGTAGTTTGTGATTGTAGGATCTGTCTTACTTTATACGTTTTAAATTTTCTGACTCCATTTATTACCATATAGTGTTACAATATGAACAGTCATAAGTAACGGATTATAGAACTAGAATAAGATCCTCATGTGTTCTTTCACTATGAATAACAACACTAGATGTAATTCTCTACTGGTCGTGGTTGTCACTCACATGATGACTGACTATCCTTGCGACGTATAGTAAAGTGCAATAAATTTGATGCTTTCGGTCAGTTAGTCGGGGAAAGTGGGACAACTGCCGCTAAGACAAAGGAGAGGTTATATAATCGGATTCGCAGATCCGGATACTACATAATCACGAATCAATGCATGTAACTTTAATTCTAGCTTGGTTTGATTAGGGAGCATCCAATCCGAGCGAAGTCTCGGGGAGTTTTGAGCAATGTGAAACCGTTATCAAACCGAGCGGTGCCTTTGAACGCTCTAGTGACGAATACAAGAAAGATTAAAAGTAAGATAAGTGAATCCAAACTTGAGAAATTGGAATACAGGCGTGCGAAAGGCTGATTCACGTGTACGGACATATAATAGGCCACGAGCGACATAAGATCAGCCATTCGAAGACAGAGCCGCTGCCAGTTCGACGATGATGCCTCCTGGTGGATTTTCTTCGTGTTTTTAAGATCGTTTGATCGTGGGTCTCATTGCAACTGTTTAGGCGCCTCTTACTTGAATCTTACGAAACGAAGCTAGCGAGTGTATTGTATTGTCTAACGATCGATCTTCTCAAGAAGTGGTTGGATTCCAAACCCTGGGACGAAACAAAGAATCTCCTTGCTCACTGAGTTGAGACGAACCACAAGTTCAAATGTGATTTCGACAATACTAAAAAATCTGAATTTGCGAAAGTTTTTAATTTTGACCTTTCTGAATCTGGATTCGGATTTTGAATTTGGATTCTGAATCCTGATTCTGAATTGGGATTCTGAATCCGGATACTGAATCTGGATTTTTAATTCGGGTTCTAGATTCTGAATCTGGATTCGGATTCTGAATTTGAATTCTGAATATGGATCTTCCATTGGTCAAATTGAGGCTCAAATTCGTGATTTACTTTATAACATGGATGCAACTGCTTCGATGCCATCTCGAACATCTACAATGATAATAAATAGGCGTTTATTTAAATTTGTTGTTTATGTTAGTTTTTTATGTTGAGAATAAAAGTTCAAATAAAATTTGCGATCATTTTCATTATGTATTGAATTGTTCAACACCAGGTGCGTAGCCAAGGAAAACTCCGATAAGTTAGAACAACGGAGACTCTTGTCTTCATCCCATTCGGGGTGAAGACAAGAGTCTCCGTTGTTCTATGAATCCTTAAATTTCTGGTCGATGCGCGATACATGGCTTATGAGTCTTCCTCCTCTTGTGCATGTATGTCAATAGTTTCATCCCTAGTTAAACTGATTGATTAGAAGAATTTTTTTCAATGCTATATCGTGTTGATCACGTGTTTCTCTTTAATCATTTGCTTTACGCATGTATATAAAAGGGACTATATATTTACCAATCTATAGTGGATAAAAAATGATACTTTTAAAATTAAAAAAAATTTTTAAATAGCAGTAAGATCGATTTAAAACTTTTTTAACATTTTTTGAAAAAAATTTTCAAAAGTATGGTTTTTTGATTCATTAGGTATAAAACTTTTAGATTTTGATAACATAATAACCAAGTCCGGAACCAGAAGATCAGATGAATTCTTCAATTTAGGCTTATCAGCAAATAATAAATTTCCATGGAATAATGGTAAAAGCTAAGTGCAAGTAAGTAAAAATATTATTTTTGTATTATTTTACTACTTTTTGCGTAAGATTAACGTTTTCATAAGTAAACTCCTGATTCCGGACTTTCATTTTTGAAGGTCCGGAATCAGGAGTTCAACAACACCCAAACAACTAAATTAAGAAGCGAAGCAATGCAGGGGACACGGT